>JAKZJZ010000453.1:0-48941 GCA_022702705.1 Papilionanthe hookeriana x Papilionanthe teres
GTTTTCTACCAAATTCCTAATCCTATAGCTAGTCATTTCCTATGACATCTAGGTTCTTTGTGTTTTGGTTTAAGGACGATTTTCTTCATCAAAGAATAATCAAATTCGATTGTTCTTATAAATATCCTATCATATTGAGAAAGTGCTTAAGAAGGATCTTAAACATCTTTTCAATATTTCTAGGATTGTTTTAAGTCCAAATGAATTTAATTATATAAATGAATCGATCGTCCAGAGGTTTTCAAGTCTTGTTAACTTGCTCGATGAACTAGGACATTTGAATATCCTATGAGTGGAGTAACATTTCATTTGACGTTTAATTTAGGAGTTATAATAATCAAAGCTTTCAAGGGTAAATTAGTATTCAAATGATTTGATTTAAGTTAAAGGGTTTAAATTTGGAATAGTGTTCAAGTTGCTTTATATTTAGTTTAATTTAATTTAATTTGATTTGATGTTTAATTAATTCGATTTGATTTAATTTAATTTAATTTAATTTTAATTATTTAATTTAATTTAATTTAATTGTTTAATTTAATTTAATTTAATTTTAATTTAATTTAATTTAATTTAATTTAATTGTTTAATTTAATTTAATTTAATTATTAAATTTAATTTAATCTTAATTTAATTTATCTTTAATTTACTTTATTTTTAATTTTAATTGAAATTTCAAAAGAGTTTAATAATTTAATTAAGTCTTTTAATATTTTGAATTTGAATTATCATTTTAATTAAGAGTTGAATATTAATGAGATGATTAATTTAGGGATTTTTAAATTAAAGAATAAATCTCTTCCTAATAAAGATCCCTATTTTAATAATTCTAATTTTATTATTCTTCCAAATTTAATCCATTATTTAATTAAAGTTTAATCATTTTAAAATTATTTAATGGGTTTCTACCCTTTAATTATTTAAATTTCAATCATCCAAATCAGATTAAGATCAAATATTTTACTTGTTGATTTTTTATTAAACCTAAAGTTTTAATTAAGGGTTAAAAGTTTAATTACCATTTTACCCCTTAAGCTTAATAATTTCATAACTCACTAAATTGAACTCAAATGAACTTGAAATTTTTATGTGACTTCACTCATATGTCAATAAAGACATGAGAGGAGAAAATGTGATTTTTCTGTATTTAATTTATTTATATAATTATTTTTGGTGGAAAATAGAGATTTTCAAGGAAAATTTGATAACATGACCAAGGGAAAGTTTCTGTCCTTAAGAAAATTAGGGGACATTCCTAATGACCAGAGAAGCACTTGGACCAATTTTGGTGATTTTTTGAATTATATTATTTTTATTATAATTATTTTGAGTTTTGGAGTGTTAATTAATTTAAAAATAAAATAAATGTTGAAAAATGAATTTTATATTTTTCAAAAATCTCTCTGATATCAAGGAAACCAGAGAATCAAATTTTGCAATTTTCTGATTTTTCTATGATTTATAATAATTATTTTAGTGAAAATGCTAGAAAATATATTTTTTTTTAATTTTAAAATTACCCTAGGGCTTTAAAATTCAATATCTCATTAAATAGACCTAGGAAAAATGTGGGATTTGTTCCTAAGTGATTAAAATTCAAAATGTGACATTTTGGTGAATTTTATTATTTTTGTGATTTTTATTATTTTTTAATTATTAAAAATATTAAAATATTATTAAAAATCAACTTTTTTAGAAAATTGACATTTTAATTTTCTTAGGTTTCCTGATATCAGAGAGGCTCCAAAACCAATTTGGTGAATTTTTAAAAAGTATTTTAAAAGTTATGAATTTTTAAAGTTTAAAATGGCTAAGTGACTTAATCAACCCAATTAGTGGGGCTAACCAAGTCCAATTGACTTCAAATTTTTATGGTGGATTCCTCTGATCCTAAAGGTCAGTGGAGAATTGATTTCAATTCAATTTGATACCTGGTTAACTCTAATTAATTAAAGACCTATTTTGGGTGTTTAAGCCAGATTAGGGTTAATGCGAGTGAATTAACTCGAGTCCTATTTTTCCTAGAGTTCTCTGGTCATAAGGAACATCACCAAATATTTCTAGAATTTATTTCACAACATGCTAATTTTTGGAATTAAAATACTCAAAACAGCAACATGCATTTGAAAAATAAATAACTTTTCACAGAGATGGCCTCGACCTTGGAAAATTCGGGGAATGTTCCCGAGTTCGGAGGCTTCAAAGCCCTATGGTCTCATGCCATGGTGAATTGTACACATGCATGGAGAATTAAATGTATGCAGAGAGTAAATAAATCATAAAAAATAAAATACTTAATGAAATTAAATGATTTCTTTTCCACATTATTCTCCTCCGTTCACTGAGCAAGAGGGTATTTTTATTTTATTTTTGTGATTTTTCTACACAAAGATATGGATTTTTGAAGTTTAGGGAATTAAATAAATAAGAAAATACCCTAATTTTCTATTTATCCACGCGGCGCCGGCCGAAACCTCGGCGACTCCGAACGCACACGCGTCGCGCTCCCATTCGACGCCGCCACCGAGTCGGCGGCCCGGGCCCCGCGGTTCTCGTACGCGTCTCTCGGTCCGACGCAATCCCGGCCGTCCGTACGCGCGTGTATCGAATGGACGGCATCCGTTCATCGTCCCCAAGTGTTCTCGCCGAGAGCCGTCCACACTAAATCCACGAGATCTCGCTCGATTCTCGATGGATTTTCATGTTCTTATGCTCTATGGATTCGTCTTGAAGAGACGAACACATCTATACTGGCTAACATGCATTGAAACTAAGGCATTCGAAATGAAGAATCTCCGAAGCTCGAGATGGAGAGTTAGCTCATACCTTGGCTCGGAGAAGTGTGGCTTCGATCCGAGAGTTGTTGCACCTTCGATTGGGTCCCGGCAAGCTCCGGATGAAGTCTCTGGTCCAGTGAATTGTCCGGATATGATTTCGACCAAGCCCGATCACAAAGCTTGGAGGTCTGGAGCAAGCTGGGTGGCTTCGGAGATGGGGCTTTTGGTGGTGGACACCTTCCCTTGGTCCGAGTGAAGGTGTAGAGCCAATCAATTTGGGAATTGGCTCACTTGTGGAGAAGTGTCCCGGTTTTTGGGCTAAAGTTTGAGCTCGAAATTGGGCTCGGCTAGAAGGAATTGGGGCTGGAATTCGGTGGGGATCGGGTGCTCTATGTGTAGAGAGTGATGCGGAGTGATTTTGGCGAGTTTCCTTAAGGTTTTGTTTCGGCTCCTCTCATGGCCGAGAGGGGTGGAGTTTAAATAGGAGAGGGTGGAAGGCCTCTCGGAGGGAGTTAGGGCTTGGGATCGAGTTGCTGCGGTGAGGAGAAGATCAGCCATGGTGACCACCTGGGCATGGGGCGGCTCGGCAGTGAGAATTTCAATGTTGGCTCACATGTGAGCTCTCGGCCATGGTGTTTTCCGGCGGCACAGTGGCCGGCCGGCCGAGCAATGGTCACCATCTTGGTCGGGTGGGTCGAGGGCGGGGTTTAGTGTAGGCGATTGAGGTTTGACATGTGTAAAGGAGTTTGATTTAAATGGAATGGGAGAAGGCTCACTTTGGCTTGGTTTGGGTCAACCCACCATTTTGGGCTTGGTGCACCCTTCCAAGCTCGATTTTGAGCTGAGGAATCATTTAGGTCGGCTTAGAAGGAGTGGTGAAGTCTCACATCCATGATGAGGTGGCTAAACATGGTTTAGTGTGTGACATGATTAAGGTAAAAAAGGGTTAAAGGAGGTTTAAGAAAGAACCCCCTCTTCTTGCCATAAATGGACTAATGACAAGTCAAAGCCCTCATGGCTTCATGTGGCTTGAGAATGGCTTGTTCATGGCTTCATTTGGCTTGGGAAAAGGTTGATTTGTTTCATGAAAAGGGTTTTAAGAAATTTTTTGGTAATTTGATGGGAATTTGGATGAAGCTTCATTTGGGATAATTCAATGATGATTTTAGGACTTAGGTAATGGATTTAATTAAATGGATGACAAATGGAGATGTCATGTGGGCTTTAGGGTAGATTTGGGCTTTTGAATTTTGAAGGAAATGGGCTTTTAGAAAGGTTTAAGGGAAGTGGGCTTTTAAGTTTAAGGATGTGTTCATGGATGGGAATTTTTGTAGAAGTTTGGGCCAAATAGTTGTTGGTTTTGGTTTAGGGATGTTTCATGAATAATTTGAAATAGATTTAAGGTGGTTTGGGTTTGAATTGGGTTGAATTTGGGTTTATTTGGTAAATGGGCCAATGTAGGTCAAATTGGGCTAACTTGGGCCAATGTTGGGCTAGGGTTGAAATTGATGTAAAATAAATATTAAGAAATGTTTATGGGAGTGTTTCAAAGAGGTTTTGGCTTTGGTTGGGTTTTAATTTTGAGGTTTGGGCCTATTTGGGTTAGATTTGGGTTTAGGTCGAAATTGGGCTTTTGATTTTGGGTTGAATTTGAGTGGGGTTTGGGTCAAAATCTTGGGCAAATCATGTTAGTGTTTTGTTTATGAGGATGTTAAGGAAGGTTTAGAAAAGATTTGGGGTTAATTGGAGTTGAATTGGGTTAGTTTGGGCTAAGTTTGGGTCATGGGTCCAAATTTGGGCTTTAAGGCCCAAAGTGAAATTGGATCCAAATGTCAATCAAATTGGACTTGGATTTGGTCTAAATTGGTATTGGGAATGTTGAATTGAAGTTTAGAATTGAATTGAACCAAAATTGGGGTCAATTGGGTAGGTTTGGTTTGACATTGGGTCCACTTTGGGTTAAAATGGGTCAATTTGGGGGTTTTGACAAAAGTAGGGTAAATTGACAAAATTGGCCCATGGTGTAGTTGGACAAAATGAAATTGGGAATATTTGGGATTTTCTGGAATTTTTTGGGAATTTTCTGAATTTTTGGATTTTTAGGCCAAGAAGGGTATTTTGGGTATTTGGAGGGTATTGGGAGGTTTTCTTGGAATTTTTGGTATCTTTGGGTATGGATGATCAATTTGAGTGATGTGGAGGTGTTTGGGATTGATTTTGGAAAATTTTAGGTAATTTGGAAATTTTGCAAAATTTGGGTAATTTCGAGGGTTTTGGGTAGGTTTAGTAGGTGTAGGGTCCCGGGGGTCAAAAAATTGAAAATTTGGGAAATTGAAGATTGGGTGAATTTGAGTGGGGTGAAATCATTTTGGTTGAGCCATGAAGCCATTTCAAGCCCATATGAGCCATGAAAGGACTCATTTGAGGCATTCACTTATGTTGTTCCTAACCTCTTGCGCGAGGGCTTAGGGGTTAAGGACCATCCATGTGAATCACCTACATGAGTCGGGGAGGTCAAGTTGGGTATGGGTGTGGTTTTAGGAAGTGTGTGGAAATGTAGTGTGTAAGTGTAGTGTATGTCGGCCCTTCACTGAGACCAGGGCCACTAGGGGCGATCCTAAGGCCGAAGAATCCTATAGGAACTCATCCTTTAAACTTCCATATTTGATTTCAACCCTCCAGGTGATTAGGGGTCTATAGTCGAGTTTGTGGAGTTTGCGGGGAGTTTAGAAGTGGTTTGAATTTCTAAAAGGCGGGTCCCGATTCTAGTCCTCTAAGATAGTCGAAGGAAAAGCCTGAAGGCTAGATCCTAAGCACTAAAAAGAAGAAAGGAAGACCTCATCGAAAATGAGGTCGACAAATGGACCCCCGATAGGTGTGGTGAGTCGACGGAGCACACCGCGCGTATTGGTGTTGACCGAAGCGATCAACAAAACCAACACGGATGTCCAGTGACGAACTTAGGACGAAGTAGAAGAGTTTCTGGCTGGGAGTGTCAAGTATATCTGCGGAACCGGAGATTCTTGAACTCTCGGCAGGGAAAGGAAAAGGAGGTAAATCCCAAATCACATGATCTGGGGGAATTTCGATTTAGATTTTATTTTGTTTCAATTTAAGTTTTGATGTGTGAGTTTAAATTTTAGTTTGGAGTTTCAATTTAGATTGAAGTTTGTCAAAATTAATTTGAAGGATTTGATTTGAAATGAAAATTGGAATTTTGAGGTTTTAGATGTAACATTCCCAACCTCGAAAGAAAATTGAATTGATTAGATTGAAACGTTGCAATGAGAAGATATCTCAGAGCAAAGTGGTGTTGGATATAAAATCCTCAACCTCAAGAGTTTGATTTTGATGTGATGTATTTCATTGCGATAGGGAAAAGATCCTAAAGCAATGCGGTCTCGGATGTAAAATCCTCGACCCAAAGGTTGAATTTTGATGTATTTCGGTGCGATAGGAAGAGAATCCTAAAGCGATGCGATCTTGGATGTAAAATCCTCGACTCAAAAGTTTGAATTTTGATGTATTTCGGTGCAATAGGAAAAGGATCCTAAAGCGATGCGGTCTTGGATGTAAAATCCTCGACTCAAAAGTTTGAATTTTGATGTATTTCGAGTGCGATAGGAAAAGGATCCTAAAGCGAGTGCGGTCTTGGATGTAAAATCCTCGACCTCAAGAGTTTGATTTTGATGTGATGTACTTCATTGCGATAGGGAAATGATCCTAAAGCAATGCGGTCTTGGATGTAAAATCCTCGACCCGAAAGGTTGAATTTTGATGTATTTCGGTGCGATAGGAAGAGAATCCTAAAGCGGTGCAGTCTTGGATGTAAAATCCTCGACTCGAAAAGTTTGAATTTTGATGTATTTCGAGTGCGATAGGAAAAGGATCCTAAAGCGGTGCGATCTTGGATGTAAAATCCTCGACTCAAAAGTTTGAATTTTGATGTATTTCGGTGCGATAGGAAAAGGATCCTAAAGCGGTGCGGTCTTGGATGTAAAATCCTCGACCTCAAGAGTTTGATTTTGATGTGATGTACTTCATTGCGATAGGGAAATGATCCTAAAGCAATGCGGTCTTGGATGTAAAATCCTCGACCCAAAGGTTGAATTTTGATGTATTTCGGTGCGATAGGAAGAGAATCCTAAAGCGATGCGGTCTTGGATGTAAAATCCTCGACTCGAAAAGTTTGAATTTTGATGTATTTCGGTGCGATAGGAAAAGGATCCTAAAGCGGTGCGGTCTTGGATGTAAAATCCTCGACTCGAAAGTTTGAATTTTGATGTATTTCAGTGCGATAGGAAAAGGATCCTAAAGCGATGCGGTCTTGGATGTAAAATCCTCGACCTCAAGAGTTTGATTTTGATGTGATGTACTTCATTGCGATAGGGAAATGATCCTAAAGCAATGCGGTCTTGGATGTAAAATCCTCGACCCAAAGGTTGAATTTTGATTTGATGTATTTCGAGTGCGATAGGGAAAGAATCCTAAAGCGATGCGGTCTTGGATGTAAAATCCTCGACCCAAAAGTCTTGAATTTTGGTGTATTTCGAATGCGATAGGAAGAGAATCCTAAAGCGGTGCGGTCTTGGATGTAAAATCCTCGACCCAAAAGTTTTGAATTTTGGTGTATTTCGGTGCGATAGGAAAAGAATCCTAAAGCGGTGCGATCTTGGATGTAAAATCCTCGACCCAAAAGTTTGAATTTTGGTGTATTTCGATGCGATAGGAAGAGAATCCTAAAGCGGTGCGGTCTTGGATGTAAAATCCTCGACCCAAAAGTTTGAATTTTGGTGTATTTCAGTGCGATAGGAAGAGAATCCTAAAGCGGTGCGGTCTTGGATGTAAAATCCTCGACCCAAAAGTTTTGAATTTTGATGTATTTCAGTGCGATAGGAAGAGAATCCTAAAGCGGTGCGGTCTTGGATGTAAAATCCTCGACCCAAAAGTTTTGAATTTTGGTGTATTTCGGTGCGATAGGAAGAGAATCCTAAAGCGGTGCAGTCTTGGATGTAAAATCCTCGACCCAAAAGTTTTGAATTTTGATGTATTTCAGTGCAATAGGAAGAGAATCCTAAAGCAGTGCAGTCTTGGATGTAAAATCCTCGACCCAAAAGTTTTGAATTTTGATTTGATTGATATTTGATTCGAGATCTGGAAGAAATTGAATTTGAATTTGATTGAGACTTGAAATCTGGAAAGATTGAATTTGGAAATTTGGAAATTTGGAAGGATGAGTTTGAACTCGATCGAAATTTGATTTAAGATTTGATTTGAAATTTGGAAGATCAAGTTTGAAACTTGATCGAGATTGGATTTGGATTTTGATTGAGAATTTGATTTGAGATTTGGGAAGATCAAATTTGAAATTTGATCGAGAGTGGATTTGGAATTTGATTGAGAATTTGATTTTGAAGTTTGGAAGGATGGAATTTGATTTTGAAGTTTGAAAAGATTGAAATTTGATTCGGAATTTGGAAAGATTGAATTTGAGATTTGTGTTGATTTCGTTTATCTTTTAATGGTTCAAATTTTATTTTGTTGTTTATTTAATGTTCATGTGAACTTGGTGTTTGTCATTTTTCGATTTTTTTTTTAGAGAGTTTTCTTTTATTCTCTTTTTTTTCTTTTCGTTCTTTGTTCGAAGTTCATTTAACTTTAATGGCGTTTCCCAATCAATTTGCACAAAAGAGGTGAAGGCCAAAAACGTGACATGGTCACTTTCATTCCAATCATGTTGAAAATACGTCGTACAACTCGATCTGGAATATATTTCATACAATCCATGTAGACTCAAAACGGATCGTGTATGATCTTTGTTGATCCATCAAAAGAATCATCTCGTCAAAAATCCATGTCCGAATAGTGAGGTACATGGTCAATAACATCACCTTCCAAGCCATCCTTGGCAAGGATGCCGTACGGATGTACATTGGAGGTGTGATATTTCCTATGTAACTCACGGCTCGTAAGGGCGGAGGTTCTCTAGCTCCGGATACGGTTGGAAATGGTAAGGTATTTCTGTTGTCGTCCATCCTCACGAAAGTAAGCGAGATTCGCTCCACTGGCACTCCCGGTATGCGATGCTTTGCGATATCACGCTCCGTTACCTTGCGGTATCATGACGGAACCCACCGGTAAAGGTATCTTTCTTGGCCCTCGAACTCACCCGGGCCTCGCTATCCGGAGGTCGGATCCGAACATGATGTTACACTCATTCAGGAAAGAGACCGTGCGAAGGTCCGACGAAGTCGTGGTGATCGATATGTGGGGGTATGCGATCTCCCGTTTGTAGATGTTGATAATGCGAGCTATTGGGTATGCAGAAAGGTCGACAAAGTCGTGGTGATCTATGTGTGGGGTATGCGGTCTCCTGCTTGTAGATGTTGATAATGCGGCTATGGGTATGCGATCTGTCGGCCGGTACCCTCCATGTTATCAATCTTTTTACCATTCTCTTGATAACTAATGGCATCGGATCTACTTGCTCATGACGAAGTATCCCCGGTGGGTTTCCTTCCTGTCTTCGGCAAAGTTGTAGCAGCATCCGCATTGTATTGTGATTCTTCCTTTCCACGGCATCCATCTCCGGGGTTCGAGTATGTGTTTTCCCTCGGGCGGCCCGCTCGGCCCATTCTTTTCAGATCCCGGATACAATCCACGATTCTTTGTTGTTCATACTGCGAGAATACGTCGGTGTGTAGCTCGAGGCCTTCTAGTATGTTGATTCTTCTTCCTTTAATTCTCTCGAAGTATTCGAAAGTTTTCTTTTCAACATTCGCATCCTCTCCGGCTCGTATTCGGAATGATCTGCAGATGGCGAGGCCTTGTGACATATTGTGGGATATATGGTTCAATCCCTTCACGTTCCCCTGCATACCTCGGCTCCTCGGGGATGATGCACGTCGGGACATCCCCGGGGTTGCTTACGCAACAAGGTCATGCATTCGCGGTGGTTCTATCCGGTGGCGTGGTAGCCTTCTTTCTTCGATCTTACGGAGATTTCCCTGGTTCTTTCGTTATTCTAGGAGCTGGCCTCCTTTCTTCGGGTTCACGGTGAGCCGGTGTCCTTGAAATGTGAGTGCCGGCATTAGCGAGTGTCTCGTCGCGCCGGTCCGCGGCTAGTTTTGTTAACATTTTACGGATGCGGCGATTCTTATTTCTTCGTTGCGTGGTCGTGAGAGTAGCCCTCCGAACTTCTTGAATCTCTGCGGGGCGCGGCGGCGACAAGCCTCGCCCTCCGTTGTAGTGACTACGGACTTCATTTTCTTGTCTTCTTCGATGTTTGCTTTTCTTTTCTTGTTGTTGGATTGGTGGCTTGGGCCACCCACTTTCATCACTTTGTACGTCAGGGCGGTTCTTCTCGGTCAAGCGGGACCCGGTCACTTTCCTCGTCTTGTAGGCCTGTCGGTGCGAAATCCGAGTCAATCTCGATTATCGCTCCATCTTTCACCCTCTTTTCATCGAGTGCGAAGGCTTACGCCATTCTTAAAGTTCAAAACCAACCGCCCGTTCGACATTTCCCTGCGAAAAGACAGAGGAAAAGGATCGAGGGCTGTACTAAGAACAAGAACATTAAGAAAATGTTTATTAAAGATACATTTTTTATTTCTCTTATATTTTGAAATTTAACGGGAATGAAGTAGGATAAGATGAGGGAAGAGATTTTGATTTGGAAAAGAAAACAAGGAAAACTTAATTATCATGATTTTATTTATCTTAGCACATTTTATTATTTTTGGGTTCGGACCCGACCACAAGTAATTACTTCACCCGTGTTTCTTAGGGATGAAGAATTCATTCCTTCGAAACATCGGGTAGCGTAATACTTTTTCAAGTATCGTCCAGTTGATTGGAAGCATATGTCGTTCTCACAGCGATTCACTAGGCGGTAGGAACCTCCCGAGTATCTTGCTTCGACCTGAAACGGTCCTTCCCAGTGGGTTCAAATTTTCCTCCTATCTTGCGGTGTGCAAGAATAGGTCTCTTGAGAACGAGAACTAAGTCACCAACTTTGAAGGTTCTTGGGCGGACCGGTTTGTCATGGGCTTGAACCATCTTAGCTTGGTATAGTTCTAAATTACTGTTGCTTGCTGCAAGTCTTTTCCCTTCCGAGCTTTCTAATTCTTCGAGTCGTAATCTGGCGTTTTCTTCGTCGTGACCTTGTTTGCAATTGCGATTCCGAGTGAAGGAAGGCTGAACCTCTAAAGGTAACACTCTGCCTCGGACCCATACACCGGAGCGTAAGGTGTAGCTTGAGTAGGAGTTACGAAGGTTGTCGTGTGAGCCTGTCGGCATATTTTTAGGTCGTGTTTTATTTTGAAGAGGGGTCGCCAACGAAATCTGTCGGCGAATTTTTAATTTAATTAAAATAAATAATTTGAAAAGTAGTATTTGATTTTGAAAATAATTTTAAATTTGAAGGTTTTAAGATATGAGATTAAACCGACCTCGCATCTCAAATAGTTTATATAAACGAGCACCGCACCACAAGCCGTGTATCTATCCTAAGGATAGACACCTTTGCTTGATGGTGGGGCTTGATCAAATAAACTAGAAGATTAGTGACATCCGTTTGATGCTGCGAACCAATTTTATAAGCCGACAAGTTTCCCTGCTTAATATGAAAACATTAAACGGGGTTTATATTACACAGGTTCTTTAAAATTCCACTATAAGGGCAAGCCACTATAGTTAATTACATCTTAAGTGACGGGAATCACCTAAGAAAACTCTCGATAATAATCGATAATTACGCTCTCGAGAATTTCAAAGTTTAAGGTTTTCGAAGATTGAATTTTGGAGTTTCAATAGGGAATGGATCAAATTTTTGGAACATTTTGTTTTGTGAATCCAAAGGAAGAAAGGTAGGAGAAATCAACGATTCGAAGTGAACTTCGATAATTTCCGACTATCTATCGTTTGGCTTGAATTTAGGAAAGTCCTAATACTTATTTAAATGTTTTGATCTTGCCAATTTTAATTAATTAGGGTTTATATTTGTATGATAAAATCAAACAAATAGCACAGAAGATATGAGGGTTTATGTCGTATCGTACGACTACCTCGGAATCCTAAGACCGGTTAGGGCTTAATTTGCATAAAATGATTATGCAAGTGCCTAACGAAGAGTTGAGGATTTATGTTGCACTAGGCGAGCTACCTCGAAGTCCTATGGCTTTGTTGTTTAATTCTAAGAAGGTTTCTTTGAAGTAGGTTCGAGTTTTGTTGATGACGATGGCCGTCTTGCCCACCATGCTCCAAGTTCCTTGTTGTTGCGGAGGTTTAGTTTTAGAAATCATAAATCGGGGGATGAGAAAAGTGTTTTGGTTTAGAGAAAATCTTAATTTCCAAGTGTTTTTTACGTTTTAATTAAAACAAATCTTAAAGTTGATTATAACGACACCGGTTAAGATCCCGCGGTTCCATCCTTCGGCATCATTATTTTTATCGGATTCACTTAGTCCGGATGAATTTGCTAAACTCAGTTGAATGAGTTCCACACTTTCATTTAGACCGTGGGAAATCCCGTTAGCAACACGTAGGTTACATCATCCGAGGTATTCCGATCATCCAACGGGACGTTTTAATTTAGTTGTAATTGTAGTTTTGTGTTACGTTTGTGATTAAATTTTGAGTTGTTTTATATTTTTGAAATGTTGTGGCGGTGAATTTTATCTTGCGATGACTTTTAACTTAATTTTGGTTTCGAGTTTTAGGGACTATCCTAAAGGTGTGGGTTTTCATGCAACGGTTGTTTTATCATGCGAGAAAAGTAAAATGCATTTGCGATAAAGTAAATTGCAAGAAAGTAAATTGCGAAAAGTAAATTGCAATAAAATAAAAGCGTACTGGAGGGTCTTCCAGTCATCCCAAGTTGCACTTAAAACACAATTAGAATATTTAAGCAAGTTCCTAGGTAAAGCTAAGGGAAAGGTTATGGTTTTCTACCAAATTCCTAATCCTATGGCTAGTCGTCTCCTATGACGTCTAGGTTCTTTGGGTTTTTTGTTGTTTGAGGACGATTTTCATCATCGAAAGGACAATTAAGTCCGATTGTTCTTATAAATATCCTATCATATTGAGGAAGTGCTTAAGAAGAATCTTAAACATCTTTTCGATATTTCCGGGATTGTTTTAAGTACAAATGAATTTAATTATATAAATGAATCGATCGTCAGAGGTTTTCGAGTTTTGTTAACTTGCTCGGTGAACTAGGACATTTGAATATCATATGAGTGAAGTAACATTTCATTTGACGTTTAATTTAGGAGTTATAATAATCAAAGCTTTCAAGGGTAAATTAGTATTCAAATGATTTAATTTAAGTTAAAGGGTTTAAATTTGGAATAGTGTTCGAGTTGTTTTATATTTAATTTCTTTTATGTCTTAGGTGATGTTATATTTAATTTGATTTAATTTAATTTGGTTTTAATTTAACTTAATTTAATTTAATTTGATTTGATGTTTAATTAATTTGATTTGATTTAATTTAATTTAATTATTTAATTTAAATTAATTTAATTTAATTTAATTTAATTGTTTAAATTAATTTAGTTTAATTATTTAATTTAATTTAATTTAATTTAATTTAATTTAATTGATTTAATTTAATTTTAATTTAATTATTTAATTTAATTTAATTGTTTAATTATTTAATTTAGTTTAATTTAATTTAATTTGTTTTAATTTATTTTAATTTAATTATTAAATTTAATTTAATTTTAATTTAATTTATCTTTAATTTACTTTATTTTTTTAATTTTAATTGAAATTTCAAAAAGTTTAATAATTTAATTAAGTCTTTTAATATTTTAAATTTGAATTTTAATTAAAAGTTGAACATAAATGAGATGATTAATTTAGGGATTTTTAAATTAAAGAATAAATCTCTTCCTAATAAATATCCCTTATTTTAATAATTCCGATTTTATTACTCTTCCAAATTTAATCTATTATTTAATTAAAGTTTAATCATTTTAAAATTATTTAATGGGTTTCTACCCTTTAATTATTTAAATTTCAATCATCCAAACCAGATTAAGATCAAATATTTTACTTGTTGATTTTTATTAAACCTAAAGTTTTAATTAAGGGTTAAAAGTTTAATTACCATTTTACCCCTTAAGCTTAATAATTTCATAACTCACTAAATTGAACTCAAATGAACTTGAAATTTTTATGTGACTTCACTCATATGTCAATAAAGACATGAGAGGAGAAAATGTGATTTTTCTGTATTTAATTTATTTATATAATTATTTTTGTGGAAAATAGAGATTTTCAAGGGAAATTTGATAACATGACCAAAGGAAAGTTTCTGTCCTTAATAAAATTAGGGGACATTCCTAATGACCAGAGAAGCACTTGGACCAATTTTGGTGATTTTTTGAATTATATTATTTTTATTATAATTATTTTGAGTTTTGGAGTGTTAATTAATTTAAAAATAAAATAAATGTTGAAAAATGGATTTTATATTTTTTAAAAATCTCTCTGACATCAAGGAAACCAGAGAATCAAGTTTTGCAATTTTCTGATTTTTCTATGATTTATTATAATTATTTTAGTGAAAATGCTAGAAAATACATTTTTTAATTTTTAAAATTACCTTAGGGCTTTAAAATTCAATATCTCACTAAATAGACCTAGGAAAAATGTGGGATTTGCTCCTAAGTGATTAAAATTCAAAATGTGACATTTTGGTGAATTTTATTATTTTTGTGATTTTTATTATTTTTTAATTATTAAAAATATTAAAATATTATTAAAAATCAACTTTTTTAGAAAATTGAAATTTTAATTTTCTTGGGTTCCCCTGATATCGAGAGAGGTTCCAAAACCAATTTGGTGAATTTTTGAATAATATTTTAAAAGTTATGAATTTTTAAAGTTTAAAATGGCCAGTGACTTAATCAACCCGATTAGTGGGGCTAACCAAGTCCAATTGACTTCAAATTTTTATGGTGGATTCCTCTGATCCTAAAGGTCGAGTGGAGAATTGATTTCAAGTCAATTTGATACCTGGTTAACTCTAATTAATTAAAGACCTATTTTGGGTGTTTAAGTCGATTAGGGTTGCTTTGAATGAACTAAGCCAAAATCTATTTTTCCTAGGGTTCTCTGGTTATAAGGAACATCACCAAATTTTCCTAGAATTTATTTCACAACATGCTATTTACTGGAATTAAAATACTCAAAACGGCAACATGCATTTGAAAAATAAATAACTTTTCACGAGAGATGGCCTCGACCTTGGAAAATTCGGGGAATGTTCCCAAGTTCGAGAGGCTTCAAAGCCCTATGGTCTCATGCCATGGTGAATTGTATACATGCATGGAGAATTAAATGTATGCGAGAGAGTAAATAAATTATAAAAAATAAAATACTTGATGAAATTAAATGATTTCTTTTCCACATTATTCTCCTACTTGTTCGACGAGCGAGAGGGTATTTTTATTTTATTTTTATGATTTTCCTACACGGAGATATGAATTTTTGAAGTTTAGGGAATTAAATAAATCGAGAAAATACCCTATTTTTCTATTTATCCACGCGGCGCCGGCGAAGCATCGGCGGCTCCGAAGGGGTACGTGTCGCGCTGTGATTGGGCGCCGCCATCCGAGTCGGCGGTCCGGGCCCCGCGGTTCTCGCACCGTTTCACGGTCCGACGCGATCCCGACCATCCGTGCGCGCGTGTATTGAATGGACGGCATCCGTTCATCGTCCCCGAGCGTCCTCACCGAGAGCCGTCCACACTAAATCCCTAAGATCTCACTCGATTCTCAATGGATTTTTACGTTCTTATACTCTATGGATTCGTCTTGAAGAGACGAACGCATCCATACGGTTAACATGCATTGAAACTAAGGCATTTGAAATAGAGAATCTTCAGAAGCTCGGGATGAAGAGTTAGCTCATACCTTGGCTCAGAGAAGTGTGGCTTCGATCGAGAGTTATTGCACCTTCGATTGGGTCTAGCAAGCTCCGGATGAAGTCTCTGAGTGCAGTGAATTGTACGGATATGATTTCGACCAAGCCGATCACAAAGCTTGGAGGTTGGAGCAGCGCGGGTGGCACGGAGATGGGGCTTTTGAGGGTGGACACCTTCCCTTGGTGCGGTGAAGGTGTAGAGCCAATCAATTTGAGAATTGGCTCACTTGTGGAGAAGTGTCCTGGTTTTGGGTGGAATTTCGACTACGAAATTGAGCTTTCGGAGGAGAAATGGCGGGTGAATTCCGCTGGGGATCGAGTGCTCTAAGGGTGGAGAAGGGTACGGAACAATTTTGGCGAGTTTTGGCAAGGTTTGTGCTTAGCTCCTCTCCATGGCCGAGAGGGGTGGAGTTTAAATAGGAGAGGGTGGAGGGCCTCCCGGGGAGAGTTAGGGCTTGGGATCGAGTCTGCTACGGTGAGGAGAAGATCGGCCGTGGTGAGCCAGTAGGGATGGGGCGGCTCGGCGAGTGAGAATTTCAATGTTGGCTCACATGTGAGCTCTCGGCCATGGTGTTTTCCGGCGGCACGGTGGCCGGCCGGCCGAGCATGGGTCACCCTCGTGGTCGGGTGGGTCGGGGCGGAGGTTTGTGTGATCGATTGGCCAATGGACATGTGTAAAGGCTTTGATTCAAAGTGGAATGGGGGCATGGCTAGATTTGAACCTAAATGGGTCAACCCACCCATTTGGGCTAGGTGCACCACCCAAGGCCTGGTTTTGGCTGAGGGAAAAGTGATTTGGCTCAGCATAATCAGTAGGGTCAAGTCACCATCCAAGCACGATTAGGCTTAAGCATGGTTTAGTGGAATCATGGAAGTGGTTAATCACCTTTAGGAATTAAGGAAAGAGCCTCCTCCTTTTGCCCAAAATGGCATGGTGACATGTAAAGAGGCTCTCATGGCTTGCATATGGCTTGTGCATGGCTCCATGGCTCCATTTGGCTTGGGAAAAGGCTTGGTCGATTTCATAAAAAAGGATTTTAAGGATTTTGGATAATTTGGTGGAAATTTGGATGAAGCTTCATTTAGAATTATTTGATGATTGGTTTAGGACTTAGGGATGATTTTAATTGAAAATATGATGAGGGGAAATGTCATGTGGGCTTTAGGGTAGATTTGGGCTTTTGAATTTTGAAGGAAATGGGCTTTTAAAATGGTTTAAGGAAAGTGGGCTTTTAAGTTTAAGGATGTGTTCATGGATGGAAATTTTGTAAAGAGGTTGGGCCAAATAATTGTTGGGTTTAGCTCATAGATGTGTCATGAGTGATTTGAAACAAATTGGGGGTGATTTGGATTTGAATTGGGTTGAATTTGGGTTAGGTTTGGGCTTAGGTCAAAAAATGGGCCTTTTAACCTTGGGTTGAGTTTGAGTGTGGTTTGGGTCTAAATTTTGGGCAAATCATGTTAGGGTTTTGTTTGTGGGAATGTTAAGGAAGATTTAGAAAAGATTTGAGGTTAATTGGAGTTGAATTGGGTGAGTTTGGGTTAAGTTTGGGTCATGGGTCCAAATTGGGCTTTAAGGCCAAAAGTGAGATTGGATCCAAATGTCAATCAAATTGGACTTGGATTTTGGTCTAGATTGGTATTTGGGATATTGAATTGAAGTTTAGAATTGAATTGGACCAAAATTGGGGTCAATTGGGTAGGTTTGGTTTGACATTGGGTTCACTTAGGGTTAAAATGGGTCGATTTGGGGGTTTTGACAAAAGTAGGGTAAATTGACAAAATTGGCCCATGGTGTAGTTGGACAAAATGAAATTGGGAATATTTAGGATTTTCTGGAATTTTCTAGGAATTTTCTGAATTTTTGGATTTTTAGGCCAAGAAGGGTATTTTGGGTATTTGGAGGGTATTGAGAGGTATTTTTGGAATTTTTGATATTTTTGGGTATGGATGATCAATTTGAGTGATGTGGAGATGTTTGAGATTGATCTTGGAAAATTTTGGGTAATTTGGAAATTTTGCAAAAATTTGGGTAATTTGAGGGTTTTGGGTAGGTTTAGTAGGTGTAGGGTCTCGGGGTCAAAAATTGAAAATTTGGGAAATTGAAGATTGAGTAAATTTAAGTGGAAAGAAATCATTTTGGTTGAGCCATGAAACCATTTCAAGCCCATATGAGCCATGAAAGGACTCATTTGAGGCATTCATTATGTTGTTCTCTAACCCTCTTGGCAAGAGCTTAGGGGTTAAGGACCATCCATGTGAATCACCCACATGAGTCGGGAGGTTAAGTTGGGTATGGGTGTGGTTTTAGGAAGTGTGTGGAAATGTAGTGTGTAAGTGTAGTGTAAGTCGGCCCCTTCACGGGACCGAGGCCACCGGGGCGGTCTAAGGCCGAAGAGTCCATAGGAACTCATCCTTTAAACTTCCACATTTGATTTCGACCCTCTAGGTGATTAGGGGTCTATAGTCGAGCTTGTGGAGTTTGCGGGGAGTTTAGAAGTGGTTTGAATTTCTAAAAGGCGGGTCCCGATTCTAGTCCTCTAAGATAGTCGAAGGAAAAGCCTAAGGCTAGATCCTAAGCACTAAAAGAAGAAGGGAAGACCTCATCGAAAATGAGGTCGACAAATGGACCCCGATAGGTGTGGTGAGTGACGGAGCACACGCGCGTATTGGTGTTGGCCGAAGCGATCAACGAAACCAACACGGATGTCCAAGTGACGAACTTAGGACGAAGTAGAAGAGTTCTAGCTGGGGAGTGTCGAGTATATCTACGGAACCGAAGATTCTTGAACTCTCGGCGGGGAAAGGAAAAGGAGGTGAATCCCAAATCACATGATCTGGGGGAATTTCGATTTTATTTTGTTTTAGTTTAAGTTTTGATGTGTGAGCTTAGATTTCAATCTGGAGTTTCAATTTAGATTGAAGTTTGTCAAAATTTATTTGAAGGGATTTGATTTGAAATGAAAATTGGGATTTTGAGGTTTTAGATGTAACATCTTCGACCTCGAAAGAAAATTGAATTGATTAGATTGAATCGTTGCAATGAGAAGATATCTCGGAGTAATGCGGTGTTGGATGTAAAATCCTTAACCTCGAGAGTTTGATTTTGATGTATTTCATCGCAATAGGAAAAAAATCCTAAAGCGATGCGGTCTCGGATGTAAATTCCTTAACCCGGGAATTCGATTTGATGTATTTCGGTGCAATAGGGAAAGAATCCTAAAGCGGTGCGGTCTTGGATGTAAAATCCTCGACCCGAAAAGTTTGAATTTTGATGTATTTCGGTGCGATAGGAAAAGAATCCTAAAGCGGTGCGAGTCTTGGATGTAAAATCCTCGACCCAAAAGTTTGAATTTTGATGTACTTCGGTGCAGATAGGAAAAGAATCCTAAAGCGAGTGTAGTCTTGGATGTAAAATCCTCGACCCAAAAGGTTGAATTTGATGTATTTCGGTGCGATAGGAGAAGAATCCTAAAGCGGTGCGGTCTTGGATGTAAAATCCTTGACCCAAAGAGTTTGAATTTGATGTATTTCGGTCTGATAGGAAAAGAATCCTAAAGCGAGTGCGGTCTTGGATGTAAAATCCTCGACCCAAAAGGTTTGAATTTGATGTATTTCGGTGCGATAGGAAAAGAATCCTAAAGCGAGTGCGGTCTTGGATGTAAAATCCTCGACCCAAAAGTTTGAATTTGATGTATTTCGGTGCGATAGGAAAGAATCCTAAAGCGAGTGCGGTCTTGGATGTAAAATCCTCGACCCAAAAGGTTGAATTTGATGTATTTCGGTGCAATAGGAAAAGAATCCTAAAGCGATGCGGTCTTGGATGTAAAATCCTCGACCCAAAGAGGTTGAATTTGATGTATTTCGGTCTGATAGGAAAAGAATCCTAAAGCGAGTGCGGTCTTGGATGTAAAATCCTCGACCCAAAAAAGTTTGAATTTGATGTATTTCGGTGCGATAGGAAAAGAATCCTAAAGCGGTGCGGTCTTGGATGTAAAATCCTCGACCCAAAAGTTTGAATTTGATGTATTTCGGTGCAATAGGAAAAGAATCCTAAAGCGGTGCGGTCTTGGATGTAAAATCCTCGACCCAAAAGTTTGAATTTGATGTATTTCGGTGCGATAGGAAAGAATCCTAAGCGAGTGCAGTCTTGGATGTAAAATCCTCGACCCAAAAAGGTTGAATTTGATGTATTTCGGTGCGATAGGAAAAGAATCCTAAAGCGGTGCGGTCTTGGATGTAAAATCCTCGACCCAAAAAAGTTTGAATTTGATGTATTTCGGTGCGATAGGAAAAGAATCCTAAAGCGGTGCGGTCTTGGATGTAAAATCCTCGACCCAAAAGTTTGAATTTGATGTATTTCGGTGCAATAGGAAAGAATCCTAAAGCGAGTGCGGTCTTGGATGTAAAATCCTCGACCCAAAAGGTTGAATTTGATGTATTTCGGTGCGATAGGAAAAGAATCCTAAAGCGGTGCGGTCTTGGATGTAAAATCCTCGACCCAAAAAGGTTGAATTTGATGTATTTCGGTGCAGATAGGAAAAGAATCCTAAAGCGGTGCGGTCTTGGATGTAAAATCCTCGACCCGAAAAGTTTGAATTTGATGTATTTCGGTGCGATAGGAAAAGAATCCTAAAGCGGTGCGGTCTTGGATGTAAAATCCTCGACCCAAAAAGTTTGAATTTGATGTATTTCGATGATAGAAAAGATCTCGAGTGGATCTTGGATGTAAATCCTCGACCCAAAAGTTTGAATTTGATGGAGACTTGAAATCTGGAAAGATTGAATTTGAGAAATTTGGAAATTTGGAAGGATGAGTTTGAACTCGATTGAAATTTGATTTAAGATTTGATTTGAAATTTGGAAGATCAAGTTTGAAACTTGATCGAGATTGGATTTGGAATTTGATTGAGGATTTGATTTGAGATTTGGGAAGATCAAATTTGAAATTTGATCGAGAGTGGATTTGGAATTTGATTGAGAATTTGATTTGAGATTTGAAAAGATTGAAATTTGATTCGAATTTGGAAGGATGGAATTTGATTTTGAAGTTTGGAAGGATGGAATTTGATTTTGAAGTTGATTTCGTTTATCTTTTAATGGTTCAAATTTTATTTTATTGTTTATTTAATGTTCATGTGAACTTAGTGTTTGTCATTTTTCAGATTTTTTTTTTATATTTTCGAATTTAACGGGAATGAAGTAGGATAAGATCCGGAAAGAGATCTTGATTTGGAGAAGAAAACGAGGAAAACTTTATTATCATGATTTTATTTATTTTAGCACATTTTATTATTATTATTGAGTTCGGACCCGATCATAAGTAATTACTTCACCCGTGTTTCTTAGGGATGAAGAATTCATTCCTTCGAAACATCGGGTAGCGTAATACTTTTTCGAAGTATCGTCCGTTGATCGGAAGCATATGTCGTTCTCCACAGCAATTCACTAGGCTGGTAGGAACCTCCACGAGTATCTTGCTTCAACCACAAACGGTCCTTCCCAAGTGGGTTCAAATTTTCCTCCTATCTTGCGGTGTGCGAGAATAGGTCTCTTGAGAACGAGAACTAAGTCACCAACTTTGAAGGTTCTTGGGCGGACCGGTTTGTCATGGGCTTGAACCATCTTAGCTTGGTATAGTTCTAAATTACATGTTGCGCTGCAAGTCTTTTCCCTTCGAAGCTTTCTAATTCTTCGAGTCGTAGTACGGCGTTTTCTTCGTCGTGATCTTGTTTGCAGCTGCAATTACGAGTGAAGGAAGGCTGAACCTCTAAAGGTAACAACGCCTCGGACCCATACACCGGAGCGTAAGGTGTAGCTTGAGTAGGAGTTACGAAGGTTGTCCGGTAGGCCCATAAGGCTTCTAACAATTTCTCGTGCCAATTTCTCTTATTATCGTCCGGGGTTTTCTTTAAGATTTGAACGAGAGTTTTATTAAAAGCCTCGGCGAGACCGTTTGCTCTTGGGTAGTAAATTGTCGAGTATCGCCGGTCGATTCCATGTCTCACGACAAAATTGTTGATTTGTGTGCTTCGAATGCTGATCCATTATACGAGATGATCTGCGCGGCACTCCGAAACGGTAGACAACTTGGTTCTTGAAAAGCTGTAGCACGTGGTGTGCTTTCACTTCTCTAAGTGGAGCCTCGCACGCCGCTTGGAAAAGTAATCTGTAGCCGCAAGAATGAAACGATGTCCTTTCGAAGATGGTGGTTCTATTGGACCAACTATATCTGTGCCCCAACATTCAAACGGCCACGACGCAATTGTCGGGTGTAGCACATTTGGAGGTTGGTGTAGAACCACTCCGTGCACTTGGCATTGGTGACAGCTCTTGGCGATTTTCATGCAGTCGGTCATCATCGAGGGCCGGTAGTACCCTAGTCTTTTAATTTTCATCTTCATTTTTGGACCCGGCTGGTGAGCGCCACGAGTCTGAATGCACTTCTTTAACGATTTCACGGGCCTCGGACCCGCTTAAGCACCTTAGCCACATTTGATCGAAAAGACCTTCGTACGATGTGTTGTTTATTAATGCGTAAGACGAGTTCTTTTCTTGATCGATGGGCTAGCGACCTATCGTCTGGTAGCTTTCTGTTTGCGGGTAGTCCATCAATGGCTGTCGCCTGATCTTCGTGTTTTCTATCACTGCTTTGCAGTCGATTCTTTTTCCTTTTCGATTTGTGTATTGTGTTCATGTCGAGTTGTGATAGGACTCGACGTCCGTGAAGCGGCACTTCCACTGATTCATCTTGCAAACAGGCAAATTCTTTTGCGAGACGAGCTAAAGCATCTGCTAAAGCATTCTCTTTTCGAGAATTTTGTAGATTGTCACATTTGGAATCTGTTCAGCAATTTGTATGGCATCTTGGAAGTATTGTTCGAGTCTCGGCTTTAAAAATTCTGTCTTGTCCGCGATACGTTGAATGATTAGCTGTGAATCCCGTAGATGTTGATGTACTGTTATTCCCATTTGAATGGTTAATTCCAATCCCGTTATGAGGGCTTCGTATTCGCTTCGTTGTTTGTACACGGTTACGTCGAGTGGTAGGAGTATCTTAACATTCCCCGCTCCGGTGTTATAAAGATTAGCCGATTCCTGCCTTACCGGGCACTATCACTTGCGATTCTTCGTCTTTGTGTCTTGAAGATGCTCCGTCAAAATATAATTCCCAACGTCGATCGTCGAGGTCTTCTAGGTTCATTATTTGTTCGTCGCGGATCGTCATTGAGAGGAGATTCGGCCGGCAAAGGATGTCTTGCGAGGAAGTCTGCTAAGACTTGTCCCTTTACGGCACGCGGAGGCACGAAAGTTATATCGAATTGCAATAATATCATTGACCATACGGCAAGTCTGCAGGAAAGTGTTGGACGAGTCATCGAGTATTGCGATGGATTAAACTTCGAAATCGAGTTGACCTTATGAGAAAGCATGTAGTGCTCGAGCTTTTGAGCGGCGAAGATCGGGGCCAAACAATGCTTTTCGATTGCGGGATACCTTACTTCCGTCGGAAGTAAACGACGGCTTAAGTAGTAAAGAGCATTTTCTTTACCCTCATCATTGACACAGGCTAACGGGGCTCCGAGGAGTCGTCTAGAGCCGCGGTGTAAAGTATCGGCGATCTACACGAGGCCGGGGCTGCTAAGACGGGAGGTGTCATTAAATATCGTTTAATGTCTTCGAAGGCCTTCGGCATTTCTCTTCCCAGAATAAATTTGGCGTCCTTTTTAACTAGTGCCGAGAAAGGCTGACACCTACACGACGGGTTTGAGATAAAGCGTCGAAGATATGCCGGCTTCCCTTGAAAAGATCGTAGTTGTTTTAAGGTTTTGGGAGGCGGCATTTCTAAGATAGCTTTAATCTTCTCCGGATCGATTTCTATTCCACGATGTCGGACAACGAATCCTAAGAATTTCCGGAGGTGACGCCAAAGGCGCATTTTAAGGGATTCATCTTAAGGTTAAATTGTCTTAATCGTTCGAAAACAATTCTCGAATCATACGGGTGGTTTTCCTTTACTTTGCTTTTGATGACGACATCGTCCACGTAGCACTCGACTTGATTGTGGATGAGATCATCAAAAATTCTTGTCATTGCTCTTTGGTAAGTTGCTCCTGCGTTCTTCGATCCGAATGGCATCACTCGTATAGCAAAATACTCCGATCGGCGTTACGAATGCTTGTAAGCTTTTCATCTTACGGAGCCATTTTTATCTGGTTGTATCTCGAAGATCCATCCATGAATGAGAATATTTCATGTGTCGAAGCAATATCGATCATCGGTTCTGGAATTGGTAGAGGGAATTCATCTTTTGGACATGCCTTGTTTAAATCTCCGAAGTCCACACAAATTCGATGCGACCATTCTTCTTCACGGCGGCACCACATTGGCTAACCAGGTCGGGTATTGTTCTTCACGGACAAATTTAGCGTCTATTAGCTTTTTAACTTCGGCTATGACTTGTTGTTCGATTTCCGGACGCATTCTTACGGGACCTTGTACGACTGGAGCGAGTAGGATCCACTCCTAGCTTATGGACTGCAACCTGCGGGGCTAATCCTGGCATTTCATCGTAGCTCCAAGCAAAACGGTCTTTAAATTCCATTAATAACTTGATTATTTCTTCGGAGTCTTCTTTATTGAGTAAGGAGCTAACAAAGGTAGGTCTAGGCTCTTCGCTAGTACTAAGTTAACTTCCGTTAACTCATCTATTGTGGATTTAATTTCTTCTTCGAATTCGGTGGAGCGTCTCCAATTTGTAAATCTTCGAGTTCGTCTGTAGTTTCCATGCGGTTTTCATTGGACTTGCAAGTGACAGCCGAAGCAAAATTCGGTATCGTCGGCGACCCTACTTGTGCCGAATCCGAGTCCATACTTTGAATTGGGAGGACGGCGGAGTTATTCCATAACTTTTCAAAATGTTGTGATTGGCCTTTTGTCCATTGTCGAGGTAAGAAACCACGTTGAATTAAATTTTGAACACGAGGAGAGTACCACTCAAAAGGTAATTCCATTAATTCGATGAAGTGACATCTTCGAATTGTACATTATTTTCGGTTTTGGAGGAAGAAGCACCACGGTAGAATTTGATCGGCTTTGCACCGTCACTACGTACCTCTTTGACCTCCATACCCTCGATCTTATTAGAATGGATCGGAGTTAGGGTCATAGTATGTACGTAGTGGTTAATCTTCTCGTACATTGATTTGTATTCTTCGTTCTTTTCATCTTCGAGGGAGATCTTGTATTGCGGCTTCTTTCGACTTATTGTTCTTGCTTCTTGCTTGATTTCTTTTTCCTCTTCGGAACTATCTTCCCGATCGACATTGATGGCTGGTTTCTTCAGTCCGATTGTCCTAGTGTCTCTACCACGGCCTCGTCCCCGGCCTCGACCTCGGATGCGAGTTGTGGAGAAACCTTCACCATCTCGCCGGAAGGGAGTGGTGAGTGGCTGTTGGACTAGAACTTCGAGGTTCTTCGTTGTCTCGAACTTTCTTTGCTTCATTTGTTATGGTATCTCGGAGAAGATTGTTTTCTTTGGCGGTGCATAATAAGCTGCATCTTCATGGATTCCAATCTCATGTACGGAGAATGGTTGTAAGTCGCCTTTGATGCATTGTTCCCCTCCATCGTAGTACTTGATGCACTGGTGTAGAGATGATGGTACCATCCTGTTTTCATGTATCCATGGTCGGCCCGATAGAGCGTTGAACGACGTTTCGAATCGATTATGTGAAATTTTGCGGTTGTCTTTGCTAAGTCACCGGTCTTCATCGGTAGCGTTATTGACCCGAGGGCTCTTTCTCCTTTACGGTTGAATCCTCTTAATAACATTTTGTCGGCCTCGAGCTCGCGAGCATCAATTTCCAAGTATGCTTTAGTGTTCGAAGACTCATTATATTGATTGATGCTCCTGGATCCACCAAAACTGCGGAGAGCGTAAACTTCCCGATTGTAAGCTGAAATGTACAACGGTCGGTTGTGATCTGGCATCCCAAGTAGTAGGTCATTGTCACGTGAAGGTAACACCTCGCTTGTTCCTTTAACGAGCAAACCTCATCTAAGGAATCTCCGGCCATTTGAGCTAAGCAAATTTCCGGATCGAAGTAAGGCCTTGATCGGAGCTTCTCTCATCTCCTTTGATAAGATGAGAGCATCGTAGATGCTCGGTTTGGCGGTAGTTTCCTAAGATGGGCTAGCACGTTGTAGTCCACTTTGTTCTCCTGCGTCTCGGCTTCTTCTCGAATGGGTATTTCTTCTGCCGGGGTTGGTTCTTCTTGAACAACCACTGCTTTCCTTTGTCTTTTGGACCCATTCTTGGAGGTAGAACTTTTCCACTTCTTAGGTTGACTTCGTAATTTCTTCGAATCTAGCGTTGAGTTTGTCGGTGTCTCCTCTCGAATCGGAATGACGAGCTCTTCGGATTATCTTCAAAATCCGAAGGCTCTAACTCTATCGTAGCTGGAGCTCCTCGAAACTCACAGATAGATCCGTTGCTTGTTGAGCTCTCGTAGCCTCCTTGATGGATGCCTTCTTCGTCATTGCGATCGTCGAGATCATGTATGATTTGAGAATTGTTGTTGGTATCGAAATCGACGCCCGGATTGTCGCTAGTTACGTAATCGTTAGAAACGAGTCAAAACGTAGCCAACGCCATCACCCTTATCATTATATGATCCCACCGAAGTGAGCGAGATAATCATACAAAATCGGAGGTTCGAGGGATTTCTCCCCGAATCGAAACAACTATCCTAGGATAAGCGGCCCCTAGTCTAGCCTTAGGAATCTCGGTCCCCTCTTCTTCGTCGATTTTCTTCTTCTCTTCGATTGTCTCCTGTCGAGGTGGTTCTTCTATCGCAAGTGATAGTACCGGCTTAACGGGTCTCGAACTACGAATTGAAGCTCGCACCGAAGCGGTTCGGATGTTGTCTAAAATCTTCTTCGAAGACCTTGTCCGAGCGGTAGTCCATCCATCGTCGGTTGCATAGGGATCTATCGGAATGACGGGATCGGTTGAGATAACATTGACGGAACCTCCTTTCGGGGTTCCTTCATGTACTCCTTCGGGATTGTTATATTTCCTTTCCGAAGGTTGTCGTTGAGCCAACTTTTGAAGGTAATGCAGTCTTCTATCTTGTGCCCAAGCATCCGATGGTAGGGGCAAAAGTTGGGATCACCGTTCTTGTTGACTTCCTCTGGTCTTTTAGGCTCTGGCAGCTGGAAATCTGGAGTTTTCATTAAGCTACGGAACATCTTCGGTACTGCTTCATTTTTTAACGGATATTCTCTGCTCAGAAGCTCCCTCAATGTACGTTGCGGACGGGACGGTTGTTCATCTTGCGGAGACGATCGATAGTTGGACCGGGGTTGTTGGTAGTTTTGTTGTGGTTCTTGCGGCCGTTCTGGTGGTATTTGCATCGGTTGTTTGCCTTTGTCAGCCTGTCGCCAACGACCCCGGATTTCTTCTCGAAAGTCTTCACCGGCTTACGCTTGTCCGTCTTGTCGGCAAAACTTAATTGCTTCGCCTCTTCTTGCAAGCTTCCGGCCTTGCTTAACAACTTCTCGAAAGTCTTAATAGTGAATCCCTTGAGGAGAAGTGCTTTATCGGGCCGTGAATGCTCTTAAGCAAGATGCCGATTGCATGTTGTTCTTGCGGTTGTGGTTCACACTTCATGCTTAAGTTTCTCCATCGAAGTATGTAATCCACCAAAGTTTCATTCGGCCTTTGTTTCTCTACCACTAAATCACTATAGTGATGTGGTGCTTGAGACTCCGACAAATCGCTTGATGAAGAGGCTCTCTAGCTGCGAGAATGTCTTTACGGAACCGTTGGGTAATTACGCATACCGGTCGAAGGCGATTCACGACGGACTCGCTAACGAATTGTCGGAAGAGTAGCGCATCGCTCCCGCCGGCATTGCAACAAGCGGCACGAAAGTGTGCAACATGCTTGTCGGGGATTCCCGGTTCCGTCGAAGGTCTTAAACGAGAGGTGGTACGAAGCCTTTCGGAGTACTTGGACGGCGTCGAATTCTTCCGGGTAAGGTCTACCCGTCCGAATGGATGTCCCGTTCTTCGATTGTGCTAAGGCTTCTCGCACTTTCTTGCTCTACCAAGTTCTTGATATCCTTTTCGGGGATCATACTTTGTGTTGTATCCTTTTTCGGTGGTCATCCCCATTGACGGATGTAATCTCCTTTCCTCCGTCTACGATGTGAATGACTTCAGGGGTGTCTCTCTATGTGGTTGTACTTGACTTTGGAGAGTGGCCGAGCTATGGCCATCTCTTCCATCCTCTTCGCCATTTGAGCGATCGTGTCGTCCTTTTCACGAAGCTGTCTCTTCATCGGTTCGGCTCCTCTCTTTCTGCGTGTTGCGGGAGCACCTTGAGAAGACGATGAAGCTCGTGTCTCGACCATGTTGATTTCGCATATTCATTGTCCATGAATTCCGATGAGTCGATCTCATCTCCGAACTTTTCTTCTCTTTCTTTTGCCGACCGTCGGATGTCGGTTCTCGGCTTTTCCATGGCATCTTCTAGTGGAGCTTTTCGTGTATCTTTGTGGTTGTCATGCGATGATTGCCGGGTCCTTTTTTCACGAGTCCCCTTCATCGCGGTAGCACTTTCTTCGATTCCGGCCTCTGGCGAGACTTTCTTTCTCGAGGCTGCTTGTTTCGGTCTCGAGCGCCCGTAGTGGGACGCCACACCATCCTTCTAGCGACGGAAGGTCTAGGACCGGATGGTCCATCGGCCGAATGCTTTGGAAGGTGGTATCCTCCCTAATCCGCAACACGATACTACGACGGGCGGGCTAGCCTTCATTCTCTTGCTTGGCTTTTCTATCATGACGGCGGGTTCTACTCGGGGCCCGAGACGGGATTTGACCGGCACCCGCCCTATCCTTCGTAGAATTTCCGACACGGGGCGGTTTTCCTTCCTTGCTAGCTTTTCACCAAAGTTTGCGGTCGAGCGAAACGGCGTAGTTCTAGTTCTTTTCTTGCGGCTATCGTTGTAGTATGCGGGGTCGTGGTAATGTGGCGGCAATCTTTCGAACATTCTCCTCATCCTCTGCGGCGGAGAGGGGATGGAACCTGCTTCCTCCCAAAAGTGGTATGTAGTCGGGCGGTGGTGTATATTACGGTAGCGGTGTATATTCGGCAACTACGGAATTTCCTCCGGGAAGGCAATCTCGGCGGCTACGGCTTCCACTGGCGATCCTTCTATTTCTATTTCTTCTTTGGGTCTTTGTCGGCGACGGAATCTTCGAGCTCGGACCCGATTTCGAAGACGGAAGGTCTTACGGGAAGATCCGTACCCTCCACGGTAACGGGTTTACCATAGTTACGGATTTCTTTCCCCTTTGATTTGGCGGAAGTCGGGGTAGGTGCGGAAACAACTAGACCGAGTGGGGGTAGTGAGAACGGTCCTCCTGCGGACGGCGGTACTCCTCCTAGTCGGGACCCTTTGCGGGGAGGAAACTCTTGGGTCGACCTAAGGTTGAACTCGAGCGAGTGGTTCCTCGGCTTCGAGATACCTTGTTCGTCGGTGTAAAGAGGAGACGTCGGTGACTTTGACGTTCGTGTTTTCAAATCCTCGTCCCGAATCGGATGATCCCATTGTCGGGCGGCTCATCCTTATAGACGGCGAAGTCCGGTCCGTTGGTGAAGGAGAAAATCGGTTTCGGGGCTTCCATTTCTGCGAGGTAGATTCGGTTTGTCGGTCCCGAGTTATGCTTCTTTTCTTTAGGACGAAAAGAAAGGAATTGAAAAGAGTCCGAACTCATTTTTGTTCATGTATTTGTAAGAAGGAATTAAAAGAATCACTTATTAGAGGGTTTGTTTATTTAGAACGGAATGTTCGAAAGGTGTAGAGAAGGTAAGGAATCCGATTCGAAAGGGAAAAGAAAGTCTTAAGCAAGACTTCCCGACTCGAAGGATCACTCCTAAACTAACACCTATCGGGGGTCCACCCCTCCTCAGAAATGAGGTAAAAGGATCTCGGAACCTCTCGTTTAGGGGTGTCTAAACGAGTGGCTCCTAAATCCGAGAGAATGTTGGCTATACTTGTTCAAGGTAGAAATGAACATAGTATTCCAACGGAAAGAAGGGTAGTTTGATCCATTAGGGACATGGATACACTACCGATTTTTGAAAACGGAATTATTTGATTATAATGGAGAGAGGAATATTCCCAGGCGGAGTCGCCGGAAATCTGTCGGCATATTTTTAGGTTGTGTTTTATTTTGAAAAGGGGTCGCCTACAGAAATTGTGCGGCGAATTTTTAATTTAATTAAAATAAATAATTTGAAAAGTAGTATTTGATTTTGAAAATAATTTTAAATTTGAAGGTTTTAAGATATGAGATTAAACCGATCTCACGTCCGAAATAGTTTATATAAACGAGCACCGCACCACAAACCGTGTATCTATCCCTAAGGATAGACACATTGCTTGATGGTGGGGCTCGATTAAATAAACTAGAAGATTAGTGACATCCGTTTGGTGCGCGAACCAATTTTATAAGCCGACAAGTTTCCCTGCTTAATATGAAAACATTAAACGGGGTTTATATTACACAGGTTCTTTAAAATTCCTATAAGGGCAAGCTCTATAGTTAATTACATCTTAAGTGACGGGAATCACTTAAGAAAACTCTCGATAATAATCGATGATTCTGCTCTCGAGAATTTCAAAGTTTAAGGTTTTCAAAGATTGAATTTTGGAGTTTCGATAGGGAATGGATCAAATTTTTGGAACATTTTGTTTTGTGAATCCAAAGGAAGAAAGGTAGGAGAAATCATCGATTCGAAGTGAACTTCGATAATTTCCCGACTATCCTATCGTTTGGCTTGAATTTAGGAAAGTCCTAATACTTATTTAAATGTTTTGATCTTGCCAATTTTAATTAATTAGGGTTTATATTTGTATGATAAAATCAAACAAATAGCCTAGAAGATATGAGGGTTTATGTCGTATCGTACGACTACCTCGGAATCCTAAGACCGGTTAGGGCTTAATTTGCATAAAATGATTATGCGAGTGCACTAACGAAGAGTTGAGGATTTATGTTGCACTAGAGCAAGCTACCTCGAAGTCCTATGGCTTTGTTGTTTAATTCTAAGAAGGTTTTCTTTGAAGTAGGTTCGAAGTTTTGTTGATGACGATGGCCGTGCTGCCCACCATGCTCCAAGTTCCTTGTTGTTGCAGAGGTTTAGTTTTAGAAATCATAAATCAGGGGATGAGAAAAGTGTTTTGGTTTAGAGAAAATCTTAATTTCCAAGTGTTTTTTACGTTTTAATTAAAACAAATCTTAAAGTTGATTATAACGACACCGGTTAAGATCCCACGGTTCCATCCTTCCGGCATCATTATTTTTATCGGATTCACTTAGTCCGAGATGAATTTGCTAAACTCAACTGAATGAGTTCCACACTTTCATTTAGACCGTGGGAAATCCCGTTAGCAACACGTAGGTTACATCATCCGAGGTATTCCCGATCATCCAACGAGGACGTTTTAATTTAGTTGTAATTGTAGTTTTGTGTTCGTTTGTGATTAAATTTTGAGTTGTTTTATATTTTTGAAATGTTGTGGCGGTGAATTTTATCTTGCAATGACTTTTAACTTAATTTTGGTTTCGGTTTTAGGGACTATCCTAAAGGTGTGGGTTTTCATGCAACGGTTGTTTTATCGTGCAAGAAAAGTAAAATGCATTTGCAATAAAGTAAATTACAAGAAAGTAAATTGCAAGAAAGTAAATTGCAATAAAATAAAAGCGTACTCGGAGGGTCTTCCCGTCATCCCAAGTTGCACTTAAAACACAATTAGAATATTTAAGCAAGTTCCTAGGTAAAGCTAAGGGAAAGGTTATGGTTTTCTACCAAATTCCTAATCCTATAGCTAGTCATCTCCTATGACGTCTAGGTTCTTTGGGTTTTTTGTTGTTTGAGGACGATTTTCATCATCGAAGGACAATTAAGTCCAATTGTTCTTATAAATATCCTATCATATTGAGGAAGTGCTTAAGAAGAATCTTAAACATCTTTTCAATATTTCCAGGATTGTTTTAAGTACAAATGAATTTAATTATATAAATGAATCAATCGTCCGAGGTTTTCAAATTTTGTTAACTTGCTCGGTGAACTAGGACATTTGAATATCCTATGAGTGAAGTAACATTTCATTTGACGTTTAATTTAGGAGTTATAATAATCAAAGCTTTCAAGGGTAAATTAGTATTCAAATGATTTAATTTAAGTTAAAGGGTTTAAATTTGGAATAGTGTTCAAGTTGTTTTATATTTAATTTCTTTTATGTCTTAGGTGATGTTATATTTAATTTGATTTAATTTAATTTGGTTTTAATTTAACTTAATTTAATTTAATTTGATTTGATGTTTAATTAATTTGATTTGATTTAATTTAATTTAATTATTTAATTTAAATTAATTTAATTTAATTTGATTTAATTGTTTAAATTAATTTAGTTTAATTATTTAATTTAATTTAATTTAATTTAATTTAATTTAATTGATTTAATTTAATTTTAATTTAATTATTTAATTTAATTTAATTGTTTAATTATTTAATTTAGTTTAATTTAATTTAATTTGTTTTAATTTATTTTAATTTAATTATTAAATTTAATTTAATTTTAATTTAATTTATCTTTAATTTACTTTATTTTTTTAGTTTTAATTGAAATTTCAAAAAGTTTAATAATTTAATTAAGTCTTTTAATATTTTAAATTTGAATTTTAATTAAAAGTTGAACATAAATGAGATGATTAATTTAGGGATTTTTAAATTAAAGAATAAATCTCTTCCTAATAAATATCCCTTATTTTAATAATTCCAATTTTATTACTCTTCCAAATTTAATCTATTATTTAATTAAAGTTTAATCATTTTAAAATTATTTAATGGGTTTCTACCCTTTAATTATTTAAATTTCAATCATCCAAACCAGATTAAGATCAAATATTTTACTTGTTGATTTTTATTAAACCTAAAGTTTTAATTAAGGGTTAAAAGTTTAATTACCATTTTACCCCTTAAGCTTAATAATTTCATAACTCACTAAATTGAACTCAAATGAACTTGAAATTTTTATGTGACTTCACTCATATGTCAATAAAGACATGAGAGGAGAAAATGTGATTTTTCTGTATTTAATTTATTTATATAATTATTTTTGTGGAAAATAGAGATTTTCAAGGGAAATTTGATAACATGACCAAAGGAAAGTTTCTGTCCTTAATAAAATTAGGGGACATTCCTAATGACCAGAGAAGCACTTGGACCAATTTTGGTGATTTTTTGAATTATATTATTTTTATTATAATTATTTTGAGTTTTGGAGTGTTAATTAATTTAAAAATAAAATAAATGTTGAAAAATGGATTTTATATTTTTCAAAAATCTCTCTGACATCAAGGAAACCAGAGAATCAAATTTTGCAATTTTCTGATTTTTCTATGATTTATTATAATTATTTTAGTGAAAATGCTAGAAAATACATTTTTTAATTTTTAAAATTACCTTAGGGCTTTAAAATTCAATATCTCACTAAATAGACCTAGGAAAAATGTGGGATTTGCTCCTAAGTGATTAAAATTCAAAATGTGACATTTTGGTGAATTTTATTATTTTTGTGATTTTTATTATTTTTTAATTATTAAAAATATTAAAATATTATTAAAAATCAACTTTTTTAGAAAATTGAAATTTTAATTTTCTTGGGTTCCCCTGATATCAGAGAGGTTCTAAAACCAATTTGGTGAATTTTTGAATAATATTTTAAAAGTTATGAATTTTTAAAGTTTAAAATGGCCAAGTGACTTAATCAACCCAATTAGTGGGGCTAACCAAGTCCAATTGACTTCAAATTTTTATGGTGGATTCCTCTGATCCTAAAGGTCAGTGGAGAATTGATTTCAAGTCAATTTGATACCTGGTTAACTCTAATTAATTAAAGACCTATTTTGGGTGTTTAAGTCGATTAGGGTTGCTTTGAATGAACTAAGCCAAAATCTATTTTTCCTAGGGTTCTCTGGTTATAAGGAACATCACCAAATTTTCCTAGAATTTATTTCACAACATGCTATTTACTGGAATTAAAATACTCAAAACGAGCAACATGCATTTGAAAAATAAATAACTTTTCACGGAGATGGCCTCTGACCTTGGAAAATTCGGGGAATGTTCCCGAGTTCGGAGGCTTCAAAAGCCACATGGTCTCATGCCATGGTGAATTGTATACATGCATGGAGAATTAAATGTATGCGAGAGAGTAAATAAATTATAAAAAATAAAATACTTGATGAAATTAAATGATTTCTTTTCCACATTATTCTCCTCCGTTCACTTGAGCAAGAGGGTATTTTTATTTTATTTTTATGATTTTCCTACACGAGAGATATGAATTTTTGAAGTTTAGGGAATTAAATAAATCAGAAAATACCCTATTTTTCTATTTATCCACGCGGCGCCGGCGAAACATCGGCGGCTCCGAAGGGGTACGTGTCGCGGCTGTGATTGGGCGCCGCCATGCGAGTCGGCGAGTCCGGGCCCCGCGGTTCTCGCACCGTTTCCTGGTCCGACGCGATCCCGACCATCCGTGCGCGCGTGTATTGAATGGACGGCATCCGTTCATCGTCCCCGAGTGTTCTCACCCGAGAGCCGTCCACACTAAATCCCTAAGATCTCACTCGATTCTCGATGGATTTTTACGTTCTTATACTCTATGGATTCGTCTTGAAGAGACGAACGCATCCATACGGTTAACATGCATTGAAACTAAGGCATTTGAAATAGAGAATCTTCGAAGCTCGGGATGAAGAGTTAGCTCATACCTTGGCTCGGAGAAGTGTGGCTTCAATCGAGAGTTATTGCACCTTCGATTGGGTCTAGCAAGCTCCGGATGAAGTCTCCTGGTGCAGTGAATTGTCCGGATATGATTTCGACCAAGCCCGATCACAAAGCTTGGAGGGTGGAGCAGCCGGGTGGCTCTGGAGATGGGGCTTTTGAGGGTGGACACCTTCCCTTGGTGCGGTGAAGGTGTAGAGCCAATCAATTTGAGAATTGGCTCACCGTGGAGAAGTGTCCTGGTTTTGGGTGGAATTTCGACTGCGAAATTGAGCTTTCGGAGGAGAAATGGCGGGTGAATTCCACTTGGGGATCAAGTGCTCTAAGGGTGGAGAAGGGTCCGGAACAATTTTGGCGAGTTTTGGCAAGGTTTGTGCTTCGCTCCTCCTCATGGCCGAGAGGGGTGGAGTTTAAATAGGAGAGGGTGGAGGGCCTCCCGGGGAGAGTTAGGGCTTGGGATCGATTGCTGCGGTGAGGAGAAGATCGGCCATGGTGACCACTAGGGATGGGGCGGCTCGGCAAGTGAGAATTTCAATGTTGGCTCACATGTGAGCTCTCGGCCATGGTGTTTTCCGGCGGTCCGGTGGCCGGCCGGCCGGGCAATGGGTCACCATCTTGGTCGGGTGGGTCGGGGGCGGAGGTTTAGTGTGATCGATTGGCAAATGGCCATGTGTAAAGGCTTTGATTCAAAGTGGAATGGGGGCATGGCTAAATTTGAACCTAAATGGGTCAACCCACCCATTTGGGCTAGGTGCACCACCCAAGGCCTGGTTTTGGCTGAGGGAAAAGTGATTTGGCTCGGCATAATCAGTAGGGTCAAGTCACCATCCAAGCACGATTAGGCTTAAGCATGGTTTAGTGGAATCATGGAAGTGGTTAATCACCTTTAGGAATTAAGGAAAGAGCCTCCTCCTTTTGCCCAAAATGGCATGGTGACATGTAAAGAGGCTCTCATGGCTTGCATATGGCTTGTGCATGGCTCCATGGCTCCATTTGGCTTGGGAAAAGGCTTGGTCGATTTCATAAAAAAGGATTTTAAGGATTTTGGATAATTTGGTGGAAATTTGGATGAAGCTTCATTTAGAATTATTTGATGATTGGTTTAGGACTTAGGGATGATTTTAATTGAAAATATGATGAGGGGAAATGTCATGTGGGCTTTAGGGTAGATTTGGGCTTTTGAATTTTGAAGGAAATGGGCTTTTAAAATGGTTTAAGGAAAGTGGGCTTTTAAGTTTAAGGATGTGTTCATGGATGGAAATTTTGTAAAGAGGTTGGGCCAAATAATTGTTGGGTTTAGCTCATAGATGTGTCATGAGTGATTTGAAACAAATTTGGGGGTGATTTGGATTTGAATTGGGTTGAATTTGGGTTAGGTTTGGGCTTAGGTCGAAAAATGGGCCTTTTAACCTTGGGTTGAGTTTGAGTGTGGTTTGGGTCTAAATTTTGGGCAAATCATGTTAGGGTTTTGTTTGTGGGAATGTTAAGGAAGATTTAGAAAAGATTTGAGGTTAATTGGAGTTGAATTGGGTGAGTTTGGGTTAAGTTTGGGTCATGGGTCCAAATTGGGCTTTAAGGCCAAAAGTGAGATTGGATCCAAATGTCAATCAAATTGGACTTGGATTTTGGTCTAGATTGGTATTTGGGATATTGAATTGAAGTTTAGAATTGAATTGGACCAAAATTGGGGTCAATTGGGTAGGTTTGGTTTGACATTGGGTTCACTTAGGGTTAAAATGGGTCGATTTGGGGGTTTTGACAAAAGTAGGGTAAATTGACAAAATTGGCCCATGGTGTAGTTGGACAAAATGAAATTGGGAATATTTAGGATTTTCTGGAATTTTCTAGGAATTTTCTGAATTTTTGGATTTTTAGGCCAAGAAGGGTATTTTGGGTATTTGGAGGGTATTGAGAGGTATTTTTGGAATTTTTGATATTTTTGGGTATGGATGATCAATTTGAGTGATGTGGATATGTTTGAGATTGATCTTGGAAAATTTTGGGTAATTTGGAAATTTTGCAAAAATTTGGGTAATTTCAAGGGTTTTGGGTAGGTTTAGTAGGTGTAGGGTCTCGGGGTCAAAAATTGAAAATTTGGGAAATTGAAGATTGAGTAAATTTAAGTGGAAAGAAATCATTTTGGTTGAGCCATGAAACCATTTCAAGCCCATATGAGCCATGAAAGGACTCATTTGAGGCATTCATTATGTTGTTCCTAACCCTCTTAGCAAGAGCTTAGGGGTTAAGGACCATCCATGTGAATCACCCACATGAGTCGGGAGGTTAAGTTGGGTATGGGTGTGGTTTTAGGAAGTGTGTGGAAATGTAGTGTGTAAGTGTAGTGTAAGTCGGCCCCTTCACCGGACCGGGCCACCGGGGCGGTCTAAGGCCAAAGAGTCCTATAGGAACTCATCCTTTAAACTTCCACATTTGATTTCAACCCTCTAGGTGATTAGGGGTCTATAGTCGAAGCTTGTGGAGTTTGCGGGGAGTTTAGAAGTGGTTTGAATTTCTAAAAGGCGGGTCCCGATTCTAGTCCTCTAAGATAGTCGAAGGAAAAGCCTAAGGCTAGATCCTAAGCACTAAAAGAAGAAGGGAAGACCTCATCGAAAATGAGGTCAACGAGCCCATAAGGCTTCTAACAACTTCTCGTGCCAATTTCTCTTATTATCGTCTAAAGTTTTCTTTAGATTTGAACGAGAGTTTTATTAAAAGCCTTAGCGAGACCGTTTGCTCTTGGGTAGTAAATTGTTGAGTATCGCCAGTCGATTCCGTGTCTCCTGACAAAATTGTTGATTTGTGTGCTTCTGAATGCTGACCCATTATCCGAGATAATCTCGCGCGGCACTCCGAAACGGTAGACAACTTGGTTCTTGAAAAGCTGTAGCACGTGGTGTGCTTTCACCTCTTTAAGTGGAGCTGCCTCGCCCACTTGGAAAAGTAATCACGTAGCCGCAAGAATGAAGCAATGTCCTTTTGAAGATGGTGGTTCTATTGGACCCACTATATCTGTGCCCCAACATTCAAATGGCCACGATGCAATTGTCGGATGTAGCACATTTGGAGGTTGGTGTAGAACGACTCCGTGCACTTGGCATTGGTGACAGCTTTTGGCGATTTTCATGCGATCGGTCATCATCGAGGGCCGGTAGTACCCTAGTCTTTTAATTTTCATTTTCATCTTCATCTTCGGACCCGATCGGTGAGCGCCACGGAGTCCCGAATGCACCTCTTTAACAATTTCACGGGCCTCGGACCCGCTTAGGCACCTTAGCCACATTTGATCGAAAGACCTTACGTATAACGTGTTGTTTATTAATGCGTAAGACAGAGTTCTTTTCTTGATCCGATGGGCTAGCGACCTATCGTCCGGTAGCTTTCCTGTTTACGGGTAGTCCATTAATGGCTGTCGCCAATCTTACGTGTTTTCTACATCATCGTTGCAACTGATTTTTCTTCTTTTCTCGATTTGTGTATTGTGTCTATGTCAAGTTGTGATAGGACTCGACGTCCGTGAGCTGACACTTCCACCGACTCATCTTGCAAAAGGCAAATTCTTTTGCGAGGCGAGCTAATGCATCTGCTAAGACATTTTCTTTTCGGGAATTTTGTAGATTGTCACGTTCGGAATTTGTTCCAACAACTGTATCACATACTGGAAATATTGCTCGAGTCTTGGCTTTAAAATTCTGTACTGTCCGGCGATCTGTTGAATGATCAATTGTGAATCCCCATAGATGTTGATGTCTGTTATCCCCATTTGAATAGTTAATTCCAGTCCTGTTATGAGGGCTTCGTATTCTGCTTCATTGTTTGTACACGATTCTGTCAAGTGGTAGGAGTATCTTAACATCCCCCGCTCCGGTGTTATAAAGATTAGCCCGATTCCTGCCTTACCGGGCACTATCACTTGCGATTCTTCGTCTTTGTGTGCTGAAGATGCTCCGTCGAAATATAATTCCCAACGTCGATCATCAGGGTCTTCTAGGCTCATTATTTGTTCATCCGGCAAATCGTCATTGAGAGGAGATTCTCGTCGGCAAAGGTGTGTCTGCGAGGAAGTCTGCTAAGACTTGTCCTTTTACGGCACGAAGAGGCACGAAAGTTATATCGAATTGCAATAATATCATTGACCATCTGGCAAGTCTGCCTGAAAGTGTTGGGCGGGTCATCAAGTATTGCAATGGATTAAATTTCGAGATCAGGTTGACCTTATGAGAAAGCATGTAGTGCCTGAGCTTTTAAGCGGTGAAGATCAGGGCCAAACAATGCTTTTTAATTGCGGGATACCTTATTTCCGTCGGAAGTAAACGACGGCTTAAATAAGCAAAGAGCATTTTCTTTACCCTCATCATTGACTCAGGCTAACAGGGCTCCGAGAGAGTCGTCTAAGGCCGCGGTATAAAGCATCGCGGTCTACTCGAGGCCGGGGTCGCTAAGACAGGAGTTGTCATTAAATATTGTTTAATGTCCTCGAAAGCCTTTTGGCATTTCTCTTCCCAAATAAATTTGGCGTCCTTTTTAACTAGTGCCGAGAAAGGCTGACACCTACCTGACAAGTTTGAGATAAAGCGTCGAAGATATGTCAGCTTCCCTTGAAAAGATCGTAGCTGTTTTAAGGTTTTGGGAGGCAGCATTTCTAAGATAGCTTTAATCTTTTCCGGGTCGATTTCAATCCCACGATGTCGGAAAACGAATCCTAAGAATTTTCCGGAGGTGACGCCGAAGGCGCATTTTAAGGGATTCATCTTAAGGTTAAATTGTCTTAATCGTTCGAAAACAATTCTCAAATCATACAGGTGATTTTCCTTTACTTTACTTTTGATGACCACATCGTCCACGTAGCATTCAACTTGATTGTGGATGAGATCATCAAAAATTCTTGTCATCGCTCTCTGGTATGTTGCTCCTGCGTTCTTCAGTCCTAATGGCATCACTGTGTAGTAATATACTCCGATCGGCGTTCTGAATGCTGTAAGCTTTTCATCTTCTAAAGCCATTTTTATCTGGTTGTATCCTGAAGATCCATCAATGTATGAGAATATTTCATGCGTTGAAGCAATGTCGATCATTAATTCTGGGATCGGTAGAGGAAATTCATCTTTTGGGCATGCCTTGTTTAAATCTCTGAAGTCCACACAAATTCTGATCTGACCATTCTTCTTTCGATCGGCACCACATTGAGCTAACCAAGTCGGGTATTGCTCTTCACGGACAAATTTAGCGTCTATTAGCTTTTTAACTTCAGCTATGACTTGTTGTTCGATTTCTAGACGCATTCTTCCGGGACCTTGTACGGTCGGGACGAAGTAGGATCCACTCCTAGCTTATGGACTGCGACCTCTGGAGCTAATCCTGGCATCTCATCGTAGTTCCAAGAAAAACAGTCTTTAAATTCCATTAATAACTTGATTATTTTTTCGGAGTCTTTTTTATTGAGTAAGGAGCTAACAAAGGTAGGTCTAGGCTCTTCGCTAGTACCTAAGTTAACTTCCGTTAACTCATCTATTGTAGATTTAATTTCTTCTTCGAATTCTTGTGGAGCATCTCCAATTTGTAAATCTTCGAGTTCGTCTGTAGTTTCCATGCAGTTTTCATTAGGCTCGCAAGTGACAACCAGACAAAATTCAGTATCGTCAACTGATCCTACTATGCCGAATCCGAGACCATGCTTTGAATTGGGTAGACGATCGGAGTTATTCCATAATTTTTCAAAATGTTGTGATTGACCTTTTGTCCATTGTCGAGGTAAGAAACCACGTTGAATTAAATTTTGAACACAGGGAGAGTACCACTCAAAAGGTAATTCCATTAATTTTGATGAAGTGACATCTTCAAATTGTACATTATTTTCAGTTTTGGAGGAAGAAGCACCACGGTAGAATTTGATGGGCTTTGCACCGCCGCTACGTACCTCTTTGACCACCATACCCTCGATCTTATTAGAATGGATCGGGGTTAGGGTCATAGTATGTACATAGTGGTTAATCTTCTCGTACATCGATTTATATTCTTCATTCTTTTCATCTTCGAGAGAGATCTTGAATTGCGGGTTCTTCCGACTTATTGTCGCTGCTTCTTGTTTGATTCCTTATTCTTCTTCAGAACTATCTTCCTAATCAACATTAATGGTCTGGTTTCCTCTCGTCCAACTGTCCTAACGTCTCTACCACGACCTCGTCCCCGGCCTCGACCTCGGATGCGAGTTGTGGAGAAACCTTCACCATCTCGCCGTAAGGGAGTGGTGAGTGGTCGTTGGACTAAAACTTCGAGTTCTTCATTGTCCCGAACTTTCTTTGCTTCATTCGTTATGGTATCTCTGGAGAAGATTGTTTTCTTCGGTGGTGCATAATAAGTCGCGTCTTCATGGATTCCAATCTCATGTACGGAGAATGGTCCGTAAGTCACCTTTGATGCAATCGTTCCCCTCCATCGTAGTATTTGATGCACCGATGTAGAGATGATGGTACCATCCTCGTTTTCATGTATCCATGGTCGGCCCGAGTAAAGCGTTGAACGACATTTCGAATAAATTATGTGAAATTTTGCGGTTGTCTTTGCTAAGTCACCGGTCTTCATTAGTAGCGTTATTGATCCGAGGGATCTTTCTCCTTTCTGGTTGAATCCTCTTAATAACATTTTGTCGGCTTTGAGTTCACAGGCATCAATTTCTAAATATGCTAGTGTTCGAAGACTCATTATATTAATTGATGCTCCTGGATCCACCAATACTGCGGAGAGTGTAAACTTCCCAATTGTAACTGAAATGTACAACGGTCGGTTGTGATCTGCTATCCCAAGTAGTAGGTCATTGTCCGTGAAGGTAACACCTCGCTGTTCCTTTAACGAACAAACCTCATCTAAGGAATCTCCGGCCATTTGAGCTAAGCAAATTTCGGATCAAGTAAGGCCTTGATCAGAGCTTCTCTCATCTCCTTTGATAAGATGAGAGCGTCGTAGATGCTCAGTTTGGCCGGTAGTTTCCTAAGATGGGCTAGCACGTTATAGTCCACTTTATTTTCATGTGTCTCGGCGTCTTCCCGAATGGGTATTTCTTCTGCCGGGGTTGGTTCTTCTTGAACAACCACCTGCTTTCCTTTGTCCTTCGGACCCATTCTCGGAGGTAGAACTCTTCCACTTCTTAAGTTAACTTCTGTAATTTCTTCTGACTCTAGTGTTGAGCTTGCTGGTGTTTCTTCCTGAATCGGAATGACAGGTTCTTCCGGATTAGCTTCAGAGTCTGAAGGCTCTAACTCTATTGTGACTGGAGCTCCTCGAAACTCGCAGATAGATTCGTTGCTTGTTGAACTCTCGTAACCTCCTTGATGGATGTCTTCTTCGTCATTGTGACCGTCAAGATTGTGTATGATTTGAGAATTGTCGTCGGTATCGAAATCGATGTCCGGATTGTCGCTAGTTACGTAATCGTTAGAAACAGTCCAAACGTAGCCAACGCCATCACCCTTATCATTATAAGATCCCACCGAAGTGAGCAGATAATCATACAGAGTCAGAGGTTCGACGGATTTCTCCCCCGAATCGGAAACAACTATCCTCAGGATAAGCGGCCCCTAGTACTAGCCTTAGGAGCCTCGGTCTCCTCTTCTTCGTCGATTTTCTTCTTCTCTTCGATCGTCTCCTGTTGAGGTGGTTCTTCTATCGCAAGTGATAGTGCCGACTTGACGGGTTTCGAACTTTGAATTAAAGCTCGTACCGAGGCGGTTTGGATCTTCGTCTAAAATCTTTTTGAAGACCTCGTCCAAGCGATGAGTCCGTCCATCGTCGGTTGCATAGGGATCTATCGGAACAATGAGATCGGTTGAGACAACATTGATGGAACCTCCTTTACGGGCTTCCTTCATGGACTCCTTCAGGATCGTTATATTCCCTTTCCAAAGGTTGTCGTTGAGCTAACTTTTGAAGGTAATGCAATCTTCTATCTTGTGTCCAAGCATCCGGTGGTAAGGGCAAAAGTTGGGATCACCTTTCTTGTTGACTTCTTCTGGTCTCTTAGGCTCTGGCAGCTGGAAATCTGGTGTCTTCATCAGACTACGGAATATTTTCGGCACTGCCTCATTCTTGAATGCATATTCTCTGCTCAGAAGCTCCCTTAATGTATGTTGCTGACGAGGCGGTTGTTCATACTGTGGAGATGACTGATAGCTGGGTCGGGGTTGTTGATAATTCTGTTGAGGTTGCTGCGGCCGTTTTGACGATATTTGTATCGGTTGCTTGCCTTTGTCGACTGCTGCAATGATCCCAGATTTCTTTTCAAAAGTCTTCACAGGCTTTTGCTTGTCTGTCTTGTTGGCGAAACTTAATTGCTTCGTCTCTTCTTGCAAGCTCCCGGCCTTGCTTAACAACTTCTCGAAAGTCTTAATAGTGAATCCTTTGAGGAGAAGTGCTATCGGGCCGTGAATGCATTTAAGTAAGATGCCGACTGCATCTTTGTTCTTGTAATTGTGGTTCACACTTCATACTTAGATTACTCCATCGAAGTATGTAATCCACCAAAGTTTCATTCGGCTTCTGCTTCTCTACCACTAAATCACCTATAGTGATGTGGTGCTGAGCTTCGGCGAATCGCTTGATGAAGAGGTTTTCTAGTTTTGAGAATGTCTTCACCGAACCCTTTGGTAATTCTGCATACCAATCAAAGGCGATTCCTGACAGGCTGCTGACGAACTGTCAGAAGAGTAATGCATCGCTCCGCCGGCATTGCAACAAGCGGCACGAAAATGTGCAACATGCTTGTCGGGGGTTCTCGGTTCCATCAAAGGTCTTGAGCAGAGGTGGTACAAAGCCTTTTGGGTATTGGACAACGTTGAATTCTTCCGGGTAAGGTCTACCCGTCCGAATGGATGTCCCGCTCTTTGATTGTGCTAAGGCTTCTCGCACCTGCTGTTCCACCAAGCTCTTGATATCTTTTTCTGGAATCATACTTTGTGTTGTATCTTTCTTTAGCTGATCATCCCCGTTGACGGATGTAATCTCCTTTCCTCCGTCCACAATGTGAATGACCTCTGGGGGTGTCTCTCTTTGGAGTTGCACTTGACTTTGGAGAGTGGCTAGGGCTACAGCCATCTCTTCCATCCTCTTCGCTATTTGTGCGATCATATCGTCTTTCTCTTGAAGCTGTCTTCTCATCACTTCCGGCTCCTCTCTTTCTGCGGCTGCAGGAGCACCTTGTGAAGCTGACGAGGCTCGTGTTTCAACCATGTTGATTTCTGCATACTCATCGTCCATGAATTCCGATGAATCGATTTCATCTCCGAATTTCTCTTCTCTTTCTTTTTCTAGTAGTCGAATATCGGTCCTCAACTTTTCCATAGCATCCTCTAGCGGTCTTTTCGTGCATCTTCACGGTTGTCGTGTGATAGGCTGCCGGGTTCCCTTCTCACAAGTCCCCTTCGTTGCCGGTGGCGCTTTCTTTAGATTCGAGTCTCCCGACGAGACTTTCCTTCTCGAGTCGTTGTTTCAATCTTAAGCGTCCGGTAGTGGGACGCCATACCATCCTTCTAGCGGTAGAAGGTCCAGGACCGGATGGTCCGTCGGCCAAATGCTTCGGAAGGTGGTATCCTCCCTAATCTGTAACCCCGAAACAACGATAGGCGGACTAGCCTTCATCCTTTTATTTGGCTTTTACGTAACGATGGCGGGTTCTACTCGTGGCCCAAGAAGGGATTTGGTCGGCACCCACCCTATCCTTCGTAGAATCTCCGATACGGGGCATTTCTCTTTCTTTGCTAGCTTCTCGATCACAGTCTGTAGTCGGGCAAATGGCGTGATGCTAGCCCTTTTCTTTCTGCTGTCATCGTAGTATGCTGGTCGAGGTAATGTAGAAACAATCCTGCGGACATTTTCCTCGTCAGCTGCGGCGGAAAGGGGAAGGAGCCTACTTCCTTCCAAAAAGGGTGTATCTTCGAGGCAATGGTATGTATTCGGGTAGTGGTGTGTACTCGGGGATTTCGGGATTTCCTCCAGGAAAGCAATTTCGGCGACTACGGCCTTCCCGGCAATCTTCCTACTTCGTTCCTTCTTTGGGTCCGTGTTAGTGATGGAATTCTTGAAGCTGGACCCGATTTCAAAACGAAGGTCTCACAGGAAAGTCTGTACCCTCCACGGTATCATGTTCACCATAGTTCCGGATTTCCTTCCCTTTAATCTGGCGAGCCGGGGTAGGTGCGGAGACAACTAGACCGGTGGGGGTAGCAAGAGCGGTCCTTCTGCGGACGCGGTACTCCTCTCGGTCGGGATCTTTTGCGGGGCGAGGAAATTCTTGGGTTGACCTAAGGTTGAACTCGATCAACGGCTTCTCGGCTTCGGATACTTTGTTTGTCGATGCGAAAAGGGAAACGTCGGTGATCTTGACATTTGTGTTCTCGAATCCTTGTCCAAACCGGATGATCCCATTGTCGGGCAGCTCATCCTTGTAAACTGCGAAGTCGAGTCCATTGGTGAAGGAGAAAATCAGCTTTGGGGCTTCCATTTCTGCAGGGCAGATCCTGATTGTCAGACCCAAGTTATGATTCTTCTCATCAGGACGAAAAGAAAGGAATTGGAAAGAGTCCGAACTCATTCTTATTCATGTATTTTTAAGAAGGGGTTATTTGTTAAAAGAGTCATTCGTTAGAGGGTTTGTTTATTTAGAACGGAATGTTCAAAGGTGTAGAGAAGGTAAGGAATCCGATTCAAAGGAAAAGAAAGTCTTATGCAAGACTTCTCGACTCGAAGGATCACTCCTAAACTAACACCTATTGGGGGTCCACCCCACCTCAGAAATGAGGTAAAAGGATCTCGGAACCTCTCTGTTTTGGGGGTGTCTAAACAGTGGCTCCTAAATCCGAGAGAATGTTAGGCTATACTCGTTCAAGGTAGAAATGAACAAAGTATTCCAACGGAAAAGGGTAGTTTGATCCACTAGGGACATGGATACACTACCGATTTTTGAAAGCGTAATTTTCTGATTAAAAATGGAGAGAGGAATCATCCCCAGCGGAGTCGCCAGAAGTTGTCGGCACTATTTTTAGGTCGTGTGTTTTATTTTGAAAAGGGGTCGCCTAACAGAAATTGTCGGCGAATTTTTAATTTAATTAAATAATTTGAAAAGTAGTATTTGATTTTTTGAAAATAATTTTAAATTTGAAAATTTTAAGATATGAAATCAAGCTGATCTCACATCCCGAATAGTTTATATAAACGAGCACCACACCACAAACCGTGTATCTATCCCTAAGGATAGACACACCGCTGCTGACGGTGGGGCTCGATTAAACAAACTAAAAGATTTGTGACATCCGTTTGGTACTGCGAACCAATTTTATAAGCCGACAAATTCCCCGCTTAATATGAAAGTATTAAACGAGGTTTATATTACCCAGGTTCTTTAAAATTCCCTATAAGGGCAAGCCCCTATAGTTAATTACATCTTAAGTGACGGGAATCACCTAAGAAAACTCTCGATAATAATCGATAATTCGCTCTCAAGAATTTCAAAGTTTAGGGTTTTTAAGGGATTAAATTTTGGAATTTCAATAGGGAATGGATCAAATTTGGAAGATTTTATTTTTGGATTTCAAAAGAAGAAAGGTAGGAGAAATTACGGATTCGAAGCGAACTTCGGTAATTTCTCGACTATCCTATTGTTTGGCTTGGATTTAGGAAAGTCCTAATGTTTATTTAGTATTTCAATCTTGCCAATTTTAATTAATTTGGACTTATATTTGTATGATAGAATCATACAAATAGCCTAGAAGTTATGAGGGTTTATGTCGTACCGAACGACTACCTTGGAATCCTAAGTCCGGTTAGGGCTTAATTTGCAAAACAAATGCCTAACAAAAGGTTGAGGATTTATGTTGCACTAGGCAAACTACCTCGAAATCCTACGGCTTTGTTGTTTAATTCTAAGACAGTTTTGCTGATGTAGATTCAAGTTTTGCTGACGATGATGGCCGTGCTGCCCACTATGCTCCAAGCTCCTTGTTGTTGCAGAGGTTTAATTATAGAAGTCATAAATCAGGAGATGAGAGAAGTGTTTTGGTTTAGAGAAAATCTTAATTTCCAAGTGTTTTTTGTGTTTAAATTAAAACAAATCTTAAAGTTGATTATAACGACACCGGTTAAGATCCCACGGTTCCATCGTTCCGGCATCATTATTTTTATCGGATTCACTTAGTCCAGATGAATTTGCTAAACTCAACTGAATGAGTTCCACACTTTCATTTAGACCGTGGGAAATCCCGTTAGCAACACGTAGGTTACATCATCCGAGGTATTCCCGATCATCCAACGAGGACGTTTTAATTTAGTTGTAATTGTAGTTTTGTGTTCTGTTTGTGATTAAATTTTGAGTTTTTTTATATTTTGAAATGTTGTGGCGGTGAATTTTATCTTTCAATGACTTTTAATTTAGTTTTGGTTTCAGTTTCAGGGACTATCCTAAAGGTGTGGGTTTCCATGCAACAGTTGTTTATCATGCAATAAAAGTAAGTGCGATGCAATTAAAGAAATTGCAATAATGTAAATTGCAATAAAATAAAAGCGTACCTGGAGGGTCTTCCCGTCATCCCAAGCTGCACTTAAAACACAATTAGAATATTTAAGCAAGTTCCTAGGTAAAGCTAAGGGAAGGGTTATGGTTTTCTACCAAGTTCCTAATCCTATAGCTAGTCATTTCCTATGACGTCTAGGTTCTTGTGTTTTGGTTTGAGGACGGTTTTCTTCATCGAAAGAATAATTAAATTTAGTTGTTCTAATAAACATCCTTTCATATTGAGGAAGTGCTTAAGAAGAATCTTAAACATCTTTTCAATATTGATAAGATTGTTTTAAGTCCAAATGGATTTAATCAATCGTGTGAAGTAATCGTCCGAGGTTTAGTTAAGTTTTGTTATTATCTTACTCGGTGAACTAGGATATTTGAATGTCCTATAAGTGAAGTAACATTTCATTTAATGTTTTGTTTAGGAGTTATGATAATTAAAATTTTCGAGGGCAAATTGGTATTCAAATGGTTTGTGATTTAATTTAATCTCGGTTATCGATTTAAATTTGGAATAGTGTTCAAGTTACTTTATTTTGGATTTCTTTAAATTCTTTATGTCTTAAGTGATGTTATTTAATTCAATTTAATTTAACTTTAATGTAATTTAATTTGGTTTGGTTTTAATTTTAATTTAATTTTAATCTTTAATTTTAATTTTAATTTAATTTTATTTTAATTTGATTATTTATTTATTTTTTTATTTCAATTTAATTTAATTTAATTCAATTTAGTTTGATTTGATGTTAAATTAATTTAATTTAATTTGATTTAATTTCCTTTAATTTAATTTAATTTGATTTAATTTTAATTTAATTTAATTTAATTTAATTTAATTTAATTTAATTTAATATGTTTTAATTTAATTTAATTTAATTTAATTTAACATTTTTTAATTTAATTTAGTTTAATTTTATTTAATTTAATTTATTTATTTAATTTAATTTAATTTAATTTATTAATTTAATTTAATTTAATTTACTCAATTTGTTTGATTTAATTTAATTTAATCTTTAATTTTATTTTATTTTTAATTTTAATTTAATTTTAATTTAAAAAGAGTTTAATAATTTAACTTTAATTTAATTTAAATGATTAAGTCCTTTAACATTTTAAAACTTAAATTTGAATTATCATTTTTAATTAGAAATTAAATATTAATGAGATGATTAATTTAGGGATCTTTGAATTAAAGAATAAATCTCTTCCTAATAATATCCCTATTTTAATAATTCCAATTTTATTATTCTTCCAAATTTAATCAATTATTTAATTAAGGTTTATTTTAATTATTTTAAATTGTTTAATGGGTTTCTACCCTTTAATTATTTAAATTTCAATCATCCAAATCAGATTAAGATCAAATATTTTACTTGTTAATTTTATTAAACCTAAAGTTTTAATTAAGGGTTAAAATTTTAATTACCATTTTGCCCTTCAAGCTTAATAATTCCATAATTCACTAAATTGAGTTCAAATGAATTTCAAATTTTTATGTGACTTCACTCATATGTCAATAAAGACATGAGAGGAGAAAATATGATTTTTCTGTATTTAATTTATTTATGTAATTATTTTTGGTGGAAAATAGGGATTTCCAAGGAAAATTTAATAATATGACCAAGGAAAAGTTTCTGTCCTTAAGAAAATTATGGGATATTCCTAATGACCAGAGGACCACTTGGACCAATTTTGGTGATTTTTTGAATTATATTATTTTTTATTATAATTATTTTAAGTTTTGGAGTATTAATTAATTTAAAAATAAAATAAAGGTTGAAAAATGAATTTTATATTTTTCAAAAATCTCTCTGATATCAAGG
>JAKZJZ010000454.1:0-48827 GCA_022702705.1 Papilionanthe hookeriana x Papilionanthe teres
TGACTTGCACACACTACACTTTCACACACCTCCTAAAAACACACCCATACCTGACTTGACTTCCGACTCATGTAGGTGATTCACATGGATGGTCCTTAACCCTAAGCCCTTGGTAAGAGGGTTAGGAACAACATAGATGAATGCCTCGAATGAGTCCCTTCATGGCTCATGTGGGCTTGATATGGCTTCATGGCTCAACAAAAATGATTTCATTTCACTTACATCCACCCAATCTTCAATTTTCCAAATTTTCGATTTTTGACCCCGGGACCTACACACTAACCCTACAAAATGCCGCTGAACTACCGAATTTCTCAAAAATTTCCAAATTACCCAAAATTCTCCAAAATCATTCCTAAACATTTCCACATCACTCAAATTGACCATCCATAGCCAAAAATACCAAAAATTCCAAGAATACCCCCCAATACCCTCCGAATACCCAAAATACCCCTTTTGACCCAAAAATCCAAAAATTCAGAAAATTCCCAGAAAATTCCAGAAAATCCCAAATATTCCCAATTTCATTTTGTTCAACTACACCATGGGCCAATTTTGTCAATTTACCCCACTTTTGTCAAAACCCCGATTTGACCCATTTTAACCCAAAGTAAACCCGATGTCGAACCAAACCTACCCAATTGACCCAAATTCTGGTCCAATTCAATTCTAAACTTCAATTCAACATCCCAAACACCAATCTAGACCAAATACAAGCCCAATTTGATTGGCATTTGGATCCGATTTCACTTTTGGCCTTAAAGCCCGATTTGGACTATGACCCAGAACCTAACCCAAACTCACCCATTTCAACTCCAATTAACCCCAAATCTTTTCTAAACCTTCCTTGACATCCCCATGAACAAAACACTAACATGATTTGCTCAAAACTTTAGATCCAAACCCCACTCAAATTCAACCCAAAACTCAAAAAGCCCAATTTTGACCTAAACCTAAACCTAGCCCGAATGAGCCCGAACCCCAAAATCAAAACCCAACCAAAGTTGAAACCTCTTTGAAACACTCCCATAAACATTTCCCAACATTAATTTTACATCAACTTCAACTCTAGCCCAACATTGACCCAAATTAGCCCAATTTGGCCCACTTTAGCCCATTTACCGAATAAACCCGAAGTCGAACCAATTCGAGCCCAAATCACCTCAAACTTGTCTCAAATCACTCATGACACATCCTTAAACTAAACCCAACATTTATTTGGCATGGCCCTTTGCAAAATTTTCATCTAAAAGCCCACTTCTAAAGGACATTCAAAAGCCGATTTCAGACCAGACTCGAAAGCCCAAGCCGCATCCTAAAGCCCGCATTACAATCTCATCTCATCCTCACTTAATTAAAATCATTCCTAAGTCCTAAATCAGCAATCAAATCTTTCTAAACAAAGCCATATGACAAACCATCCAAATTTTACACCAAATGTCCAAAATTCTTAAAACCCATTTTCATGAAATTGACTAAACTTTTCCACTAAGCCAAAGGCGAGCCATACAAGCCATGGACAAGCCACATGAAGCCATGGAGAGTTTGACATGTGATCAAGCCATTAATGGAAAAAGGAGGACCCCCTTTCCTAATCCTTCTTAAGCCTTTTTACCTTAAGCATGTCGCACTCTAAACCATGCTTTGCCACCTAATCCATGGATGGAGACTTCACCACTCCATGGCGGTGACCAATGATCCTCTCGGCCCGAAATCGAGCCATGGGGAGGTGCACCCAACCCAAACCAATGGGTTGACCAAATTGAAGCTAAAATAGCCCCTTCCCCTTTCTACTTTGATTCGACCACTTTACACATGTCGAACCTCGATTGAATACACCAAACCCACTGCACGACCCACACTGAACAAGATGGTGACCGGTGCACAGCCGGCCGGCCACCGAGCCGCAGGAAAACACCATGGCCGAAACCTTGGGAGGAGCGAACTTTGGAATTCTCCCTTGCTGAGCTGCCCCATGCCTAGTGGTCACCATGGGCTGATTCTTCTCCTCACCGGAGCGAGTGATCCCAAGCCATAACTCCCCACAGGAGGCCCTCGAAGCCATGCTGTTTAAACACCACCCCCTCGCGGCCATGAGAGGAGAGTTGCACTAAACCTTGCCAAAACTACGCAAAATTGTTCCGAGACCCCTCCTCGTACACGAGCACTTGATCCCAGGTGAGATCCCCCTGCCATTTCTTCTCTGTGAGCTCGATTTCGGAGTTGAAATCCGAGCCCGAAAACCGGGACACTTCCCGCGGTGAACCAATCCCCAAATTGATTGGTCCTACACCTTCACCGGACCGAGGGAAGGTGTCCACCGACAAAAGCCCCATCTCCGGGCCACCCGGTTGCTCCGGACTCCGAGCTTTGTGATCGAGTCGTGGTCGAAGTTCGACCTAGACGATTCACGGACCGGGAGACTTCATGCGGAGCTTGCCGGGGATCCGATCGAAGGTGCAGACAACTCTCGGATCGAAGCTTCACTTCTACGAGCAAAGGTATGAGCTAATTCTTCATCCCGAGCTTACGGAGATTCTCCATTTCGAATGCCTTAATTTCGATGCATGTTTACCGTATGGATGTGTTCGTCTCTTGAGACGAATCCATAGAAACATAAGAACACGAAAATCCATTGAGAATCGAGTGAGTTCTTAGGGTTAGAGTGTGGACGGTCACGGGATCACACCGGTCATGGACGATGAACGGATGCGCGTCCATTTAATACACGCGCGGACGGACGGCTCGGATGGCGTCGGACCGGGAGACGGTACGAGAACCGCGGGGCCCGGGTTGGCGACTCGGATGGCGGCGTCGAATGGGAGCGCGCCGCGCGGCATTTCGGAGCTGCCGAGGTTGACGCGGCGCCGCGTGGATAAGTAGATAAATAGGAATATTTTCTATTTATTTAATTCCCAGAACTTTAAAAATCCATATCTTTGTGTAGAAAAATCACAAAAATAAAATAAAAATACCCTCTTGCTCAGTGAACGAGAGGAGAATAATGTGGAAAAGAAATTAATTAATTTTGTCAAGTATTTTATTTTTAATTAATTATTTACTCTCTGCATTGTTTTAATTCTCCATGCATGTATACAATTCACCATGGCATGAGACCATAGGGCTTTTGAAGCCTACGAACTTAGGGACATTCCCTGAATTTTCCAAGGTCGGGAGGCCATCTCGTGAAAAGTTATTGATTTTTCAAATGCATGTTGCTTGTTTTAAGTATTTTAATTTCAAAAATTAGCATGTTGTGAAATAAATTCTAGGAAAATTTGGTGATGTTCCTTATGACCGAGAGAACCCTAGGAAAAATAGGATTTGAGTTAATTCACTTAGATTAACCCTAATTGGCTTAAACACCCAAAATAGATCCCTAATTAATTAGAGTTAACCATAGATCAAATTGACTTGAAATCAATTCTCCACTGACCTTTAGGATCAGAGGAACCCATCATAAAAATTTGAGGTCGATTGGACTTGGTTAGCCCCACTAATTGGGTTGATTAAGCCGCTTAGCCATTTTAAACTTTAAAAATTCATAACTTTCAAAATATCTTTCAAAAATTCACCAAATTGGTTTTGGAGTCTCTCGATATCAGGGGAGTTTAAGAAAATTAAAATTTCAATTTTCTAAAAAAGTTGATTTTTAATATTATTTTAATATTTTTAATAATTAAAAAATAATAAAAATCACAAAAATAATAAAATTCACTAAAATGTTATATTTTGAATTTTAATCACTTAGGAACAAGTCCCATATTTTTCCTAGGTCTATTTAGTGAGATATTAATTTTTAAAGCTCTAGGGTAATTTTAAAATTAAAAAAATATATTTTCTAGCATTTTCACCAAAATAATTATAATAAATCAAAGAAAAATCAGAAAATTGCAAAGTTTGGTTCTCTGGAATCCTTGATATCAGAGAGAATTTTAAAAATTATAAAATTTATTTTTCAACATTTATGTTATTTTTAAATTAATTAATACTCCAGAACTTAAAATAATTCTAATAAATAAAATATAATTCAAAAAATTACAAAATTTGGTCCAAGTGGTCCTCTGGTCATTAGGAATGTCCCCTAATTTTCTTAAGGACAGAAACTTTCCCTTGGTCATGTCATTGAATTTTCCTTGGAAATTCCTATTTTCTACTAAAAATAATTATATAAATAAATTAAATGCAGAAAAATCACATTTTCTCCTCTCATGTCTTTATTGACATATGAGTGAAGTCTCATAAAAATTTCAAGTTCATTTGAGTTCAATTTAGTGAGTTATGAAATTATTAGGCTTAAAGGGCAAAATGGTAATTAAAATTTTAACCCTTAATTAAAACTTTAGGTTTAATAAAAATTAACAAGTAAAATATTTTGATCCTAATCTGATTTGGATGATTGAAATTTAAATAATTGAAGGGTAGAAACCCATTAAGTAATTTAAAATGATTAAACTTTAAGTAAATAATTAATTGAATTTGGAAGAATAATAAATTTGGAATTATTAAAATAGGGATATTATTAGGAAGAGATTTATTCTTTAATTTAAAAATCCCTAAATTAATCATCTCATTAATACTCAACTCTTAATTAAAGTGATAACTCAAATTTAAAATATTAAAAGACTTAATCATTAAATTAAAATTAAATCATTAAACTCTTTCAAAAATTTTCAATTAAATTAAATTAAATTAAGATTAAAAGTTGAATTAAATTAAATTAAAATTAAGTTAAATTAAATAAACAAATTAAATTAAATTAAATGAATTAAATACATTAAATTAAATAAATAAATAAAATTAAATTAAATTAAATTAAATTAAATAAATTAAATTAAATTAAATTAAATTAAATTAAATTAAATTAAATTAAATTAAATTAAATTAAATTAAAATTAAATTAAATTAAATTAAAATTAAATTAAATTAAATTAAGAAATTAAATCAAATAAATTAAATTGAATTAAATTAAATCAAATCAAATTAAATTAAATAAATTAAATTAAAATAAATTAAATTAAATTAAATTAAGTTAAATTAAATAACCTCACTTAAGACATGAAGAAATAAATCTAAGATAACTTGAACAACTATTCCAGAACTTAAATCATTAATTTGAACTTAAATTTGAATCACAAATCATTAAGAATCATTTTGCCCTTAGGAGCTTTAGTTATCATAACTCCTAAATAGAACATTAAAATGTTACTTCACTTATAGGACATTCGAATGTCCTAGTTCACTGAGCGAGTTAACAAAACTTGAAAACCTCGGACGATCGATTCATTTACACAATTAAATTTATTTGGACTTGAAACAATCCTAGAAATATTGAAAAGATGTTTAAGATTCTTCTTAAGCACTTCCTCGATATGATAGGATATTCTGAGAACAATTGAACTTAATTGTTCTTTGATGAAGAAAATCGTCTTCGAACTAAAAACACAAAGAACACTAGACGTCGTAGGAAACGACTAGCTATAGGATTAGGAATTTGGTAGAAAACCATAAACCTTTCCCTTAGCTTTACTAGGAACTTGCTTAAATATTCTAAGCTGTGTTTTAAGTGCGGCTTGGGATGACGGGAAGACCCTCAGGTACGCTTTTATTTTATTGCGATTTATTTTATTGCAATTTATTTAATCGCATCGCATTTATTTTTCTTGCATGATAAACAACGAGTTGCATGAAAACCTACACCTTTAGGACAGAAACCAAAGCTGAAACCCAAAATTAAAATAAAAGACACTACGAGATAAAATTCACCTCCACGACATTTCAAAATATAAGACAACTCAAAATTTAATCACAAACAGAACACAAAACTACAACTACTAACTAAATTAAAACGTCTCGTTGAATGATCGGGAATACCTCGGATGATGTAACCCGCGTGTTGCTTACTGGGATTTCCGCGGTGCTAAATGAAAGTGCGGAACTCATTTAGTTGAGTTTAGCAAATTCATACGGAGTAAGTGAATTCGATGAAAATAACGGTGCGGGATGACGGAACCAGTGGGATCTTAATCGGTTCGTTTAATCGACTTTAAGATCTGTTTTAATTAAAACACAAAAAACACTTGGAAATTAAGACTTCTCTAAACCAGAACACTTCTCTCATCTCTTGATTTATGATTTCTAAAACTAAACCTCGCAACAACGAGGAGCTCGGAGCATGGTGGGCGGCACGGCCATCGTCGTCGGTGAAAACTTGAACTACTTCGACAAAACTTTCTTAGAATTAAATAACAAAGCCATAGGACTTCGAGGTAGTTTGCACTAGTGCAACATAAATCCTCGACTCTTCGTTAGGCATTTGCATTGCAAATTAAGCCCTAGCTAGGTCTTAGGATTCGAGGTAGTCGTCCGATACGACATAAACCCTCATATCTTCTAGGCGATTTGTATGATTATATCATATAAATATAAGCCACTAATTAATTAAAATTAGCGAAGATTAAAACATTAAATAAACATTAGGACTTTCCTAAATCCGAGCCAAACAATAGGATAGTCGGGAGATTATCGAAGTTCGCTTCGAATCCGTGATCTCTCCTACTTTTCTTCCTTTGGATTCCCAAAATAAAAATGTTCCGAATTTGATCCATTCCCTATTGAAATTTCAAAATTCGATCCTTTTGAAAACTTAAACTTTGAAATTCTTGAGAGCGGAATTATTGATTATTATCGAGAGTTTTCTTAGGTGATTCCGTCACTTAAGATGTAATTAACTATAGGGGCTTGCCCTTATAGGGAACTTTAAGAACCCGGAGTAATATAAACCACTGTTTAATAGTTTCATATTAAGCGGGGAATTTATCGGCTTATAAAATTGGTTCGCGGACCAAACGGATGTCACAAACCTTTCTAGTTTATTTAATCGAGCCCCATTATCAAGCGGTGTGTTTATTCTTCGGGATAGATACACGGTTTGTGGTGCGGCGCTCGTTTATATAAGCTATTCGGGATGTGAGATCGGTTTGATTTCATATCTTAAAATTTTCAAATTTAAAATTATTTTCGAAATCAAATACTACTTTTCAAATTATTTATTTAAATTAAATTAAAATTCGCCGACAATTTTCGTAGGCGACTCCCTTTCAAAATAAAACACATAACCTAAAAAATATGCCGACATATTTACGGCGACTCCGTGGGGAAAAGTTCCTCTCTCCATTTTAATCGAATAGTTACGCTTTCAAAAATCGGTAGTGTATCCATGTCCCTTATGGATCGAGCTACCCTTCTTTCCGTTGGAATACTATGTTCATTTCTACCTTGAACAAGTATAACCAACATTCTCTCGGATTTAGGAGCACTTGTTTAGACACCCCTAGACGGAGAGGTTCCGAGATCCTTTTACCTCATTTACGAGGTGGGGTGGACCCCGATAGGTGTTAGTTTAGGAGTGATCCTTCGAGTCGAGAAGTCTTGCTTAAGACTCTCTTTTCCTTTCCAACTCCGATTCGGATTCCTTACCTTCTCTACACCTTTGAACACTCCGTTCTAAATAAACGAACCCTCTAATAAGTGATTCTTTTAATAAGTGATTCCTTCTTATAAATACATGAACATGAATGAGTTCGGACTCTTTTCAATTCCTTTCTTTTCGTCCTAAAGAAAAGAAGCATAACTTGGGATCGACGACCAGAATCTACCTACGTGAAATGGAAGCCCCGGCGATTTTCTCCTTCACCGATGGGTGGACCTCGGCATGCATAAGGATGAGTTGCCGACAATGGAATCATCCGATTTGGACGAGGATTTGAAAACACGAACGTCGAGATCACCGACGTCTCCCTCTTTGCATTGATGAACAAGGTACTCGAAGGCGAAGAGCCGCTGCTTGAATTCGACCTTAGGTCGACCCGAGAATTCCCTCCTCTGCGAAAGGATCCGAGCTAAGAGGAGTACCGACGTCCACGGGAGGACTGTTCTTTCTACCCCACTTGGTCTAGTTGTTTACGCACTACCCGACTTTTGCCGAATCAAAGGGAAAGAAATCCAAGATTATGATGGACACGTTACAGTGGAGGGTACGAATCTTCTGTAAGACCTTACATTTTCGAGATCGGGTCCGGTTCGAAATTCCGTCACTAACGAAGACCCGGAGAAGAAACAGAAATAGAAGGATCGCTAAAGAAGCCGAGATTACGTGAAATTGCTTTCTAGAAGAAATTCCGGAAGCTGCGAGAATATACACCGATTGCTGAATACATACCACTCGTTGGGAGGAAGCGAGTTTCATCCCCTCTCCGCCGCGAGAAGATGAAGAAAACATTCGCAAGATTGCTTTGCCACATTACCACGACCGCATATTACAACGATAGCCGCAAGAAAAGAACTAGAACTACGCCGTTTGCTCGATTGCAAACTTTGGTAGAAAAGTTAGCGAAGAAGGAAAAGCGCCGTATCGAAATTCTACGGAGGATAGGGCGGGTGCCGGTCGAATCCCGTCTTGGGCCCCGAGTAGAACCCGCCATCATGACGGAAAAGCCGAGTAAAAGAATGAAGGCTAGTCGCTCTGTTGTCGTCTCGGGATTACGGATTAGGGAGGATACCACCTTCCGGCATTTGGCCGAACGGACCATCCGGTCCTAGACCCTGCTGCCGGAAGGATGGTATGGCGTCCCACTGCTGGGCGAGTTGAGATTGAAACGGCGGCCGAGAAGAAAGTCTCGCCGGGAGACTTGAATGCGAAGAAAGTGCTACCGCGATGAAGGGGACTCGTGAGAAGGGAACCGGCAGCTATCGCACGACAACCACGAAGACACACGAGAAAGCCCGCTAGAAGATGCCATGGAAAAGTTGAGAGCCGATATCAGAGCGGTTGGCAAAAGAAAGAGAAGAAAAGTTCGGAGACGAGATTGATTCATCGGAATTTATGGACGACGAATACGCGAGAAATCAACATGGTTGAGACACGAGCTTCATCGGCTTCGCAAGGTGCTCCTGCGGCCGCGAGAAGAGAGGAGCCGGGCGATGAGAAGGCGGCTTCGGGAAAAGACGACACGATCGCTCGAATGGCGAAAAGGATGGAAGAGATGGCCGTAGCTCTGGCCACTCTCCGGAGTCGAAGTACGACCACAAAGGAAACACCCCCGGAGGTCATTCACATTGTAGACGGAGGAAAGGAGATTACGTCCGTCGATGGGGATGATCGGCTGAAAAAGGATACAACACAAAGTATGATTCCTGAAAAGGATATCAAGAACTTGGTGGAACGGCGGAGTGCGAGAAGCCTTAGCACAATCGAAGAGCGGGACATCCATTCGGACGGGTAGACCTTACCCAGAAGAGTTCGACGTCGTCCGATGCCGAAAGGCTTCGTACCACCTCTGTTTAAGACCTTCGATGGAACCGGGAACCCTCGACAGCATGTAGCACACTTTCGTGCCAGTTGTTGCAATGCCGGCGGGAGCGATGCATTACTCTTCCGACAGTTCGTCAGCAGTCTGTCAGGAATCGCCTTCGACTGGTATGCAGGAATTACCAAACGGTTCGGTAAAGACATTCTCGGAGCTAGAGAACCTCTTCATCGAGCGATTCGCCGGAGCTCGACACCACATCACTATAGGTGATTTAGTGGTAGAGAAGCGAAGCCGAATGAAACTTTGGTGGATTACATACTCCGATGGAGGAACTTAAGTATGAAGTGTGAACCACAGCTGCAAGAACGGCATGCGATCGGCATTTTGCTAAAAAGCATCCATGGCCCGATAGCACTTCTCCTCGAGGATTCACTATTAAGACTTTCGAGAAGTTGTTAAGCAAGGCCGGAAGCTTGCAAGAAGAGGCGAAGCAATTAAGTTTCACCGACAAGACGGATAAACAAAAGCTCTGTAAAGACTTTTGAAAAGAAATCCGGGATCGTCGCGGCGGTTGACAAAGGCGAGCAGCCGATGCAAATACCACCGAACGGCCGCAACAACCACGACAGAATTACCGGCGACCCGGCCCGGCTATCGGTCATCTCCGCGATATGAACAACCGCCTCGTCCGCAACGTACATTAAGAGAGCTTTTGAGCGAGAGAATATCCAGTTCAAGAATGAAGCGATGCCGAAAATGTTCCGTAGTCGATGAAGACTCCGGATTTCCAGTTGCCGGAGCCTAAAAGACCGGAAGAGGTCAACAAGAAGGGTGATCCCGACTTTTGCCCTTACCACCGAGATGCTTGGACACAAAATAGAAGATTGCATTACCTTCGAAAAGTTGGCTCGATGACAACTGCGGAAAGGGAATATAACGATCCGAAGGAGTACATGAAGGAACCCCGAAAGGAGGTTCCGTCGATGTTATCTCGACTGATCCCATCATTCAGATAGATCCCTATACGGCCGACGATGGATGGACTACCGCTTGGACGAGGTCTTCGAAAAGATTTTAGACGGCATCCGAGACCGCTTCGGTACGAGCTTCGATTCGGAGTTTGAAACTCGTTAAGCCGGTCTTATCACTTGCGATAGAAGAACCACCTCGACGGGAGACGATTGAAGAGAAGAAGAAAATTGACGAAGAAGAGAAGACCGAGGCACCTAAGGCTAGGACTAGGGGCTGCTTATCCTAGGATAGTTGTTTCGATTCGGGGGAGAAATCCCTCGAACCCTTGACTACGTATGATTATCTGCTCACTTCGGTGGGATCATATAATGATAAGGGTGATGGCGTTGGCTACGTTTTGATTGTTTCTAACGATTACGTAACTAACGATAATCCGGATATCGATTTCGATACCAACGACAATTCTCGAATCATACACGATCTCGACAAGCAAAATAACGAAGAAGACATCCATCGAGGAGGCTACGAGAGTTCAACGAGCAACGAATCTATCTGCGAGTTTCGAGGAGCTCCGGTCGCGATAGAGTTAGAGCCTTCGGACTGCGAAGCTAATCCGGAAGAGCCTGTCATTCCGATTCGAAGAGACACCGGCAAGCTCAACAATAGATTCGGAAGAAATTACGGAAGTCAACTTAAGGAGTGGAAAAGTTCTACCTCCGAGAATGGGTCCGAAAGACGAAGGAAAGCGGGTGGTTGTTCGGGAAGAACCAACCCGGCAGAAGAAATACCCATTCGAGAAGAAGCGAGAGACACATGAAAACAAAGTGGACTACAACGTGCTAGCCCATCTTAGGAAACTACCGGCCAAGCCGAGCATCTACGACGCTCTCATCTTATCAAAGGAGATGAGAGAAGCTCGATCGAGGCCTTACTTGATCCGAAATTTGCTTAGCTCGAATGGCCGGAGAGTCCTTAGATGAGGTTTGCTCGTTAAAGGAACAACGAGGTGTTACCTTCACGGACGACGACCTACTACTTGGAACAGTCGAGATCACAGACCGACCGTTGTACATTTCGGTTACAATCGGAAAATTTACACTCTCCGGAGTATTGGTGGATCCGGGAGCATCAATCGATATAATGAATCTTCGAACACTAGCATACTTGGAAATTGATGCCCGCGAGCTCGAGGCGGACAAAATGTTATTAAGAGGATTCGATCGAGAAAGGAGAAAGAGCCCTCGGCTCGATAACGCTATCGATGAAGACCGGTGACTTAGCAAAGACAACCGCGAAATTTCACATAATTGATTCGAAACGTCGTTCAACGCTCTGCTGGGCCGACCATGGATACATGAAAACGAGGATGGTACCATCATCTCTACATCGGTGCATCGAAGTACTACGATGGAGGGGAACGAGTGCATCAAAGGTGACTTACAACCATTCTCCGTACATGAAATTGGAATCCACGAGGATGCGGCTTATTATGCACCGCCGAAGAAAACGATCTTCTCCAGGAGATACTATAACAAATGAAGCAAAGAAAGTTCGGGACAACGAAGAACACTGAAGTTCTAGTCCAACGATCACTCACCGCTCCCTTACGGCGAGATGGTGAAGGTTTCTCCACAACTCGCATCCGAGGTCGAGGCCGGGGACGAGGTCGTGGTAGAGACGTTAGGACGATTGGACGAGAGGAAACCAACCATCAATGTCGATTGGGAAGATAGTTACGAAGAAGAAAAGAAATCGAACAAGAAGCGGCGACAATAAGTCGGAAGAAGCCGCAATTCGAAATCCCTCTCGAAGATGAAAGAAACGAAGAATATAAATCGATGTACGAGAAGATTAACCACTATGTACATACTTATGACCACGACCCCGATCCATTCTAATAAGATCGAGGGTATGGAGGTCAAAGAGATACATAGCGGTGGTGCAAAACCAATCAAATTCTACCGTGGTGCTTCTTCCTCCAAAGCCGAAAATAATGTACAATTTGAAGATGCTACTTCATCGGAATTAATGGAATTGCCTTTTGAGTGGTACTCTCCACGTGTTCAAAATTTAATTCGGCGTGGTTTCTTACCTCGACGGTGGACAAAAGCTCAATCACAACGTTTTGAAAATTTATGGAATAACTCCGGTCGTCCACCCAACTCGAAGCATGGTCTCGGATTCGGCACGGTAGGATCGGTTGATGATGCTGAATTTTGCTTGGTTATCACTGCGAATCTAATGAAAGCTGCATGGAAACTATGGACGAACTCGAAGATTTACAAATTGGAGACGCTCCACCGAATTCGAAGAAGAAATCAAATCTACGATAGATGAGTTAATAGAAGTTAACTTAGGTACTAGCGAAGAGCCTAGACCTACCTTTGTTAGCTCTTTACTCGATAAAGAAGACTCGAAGAAATAATCAAGTTATTAATGGAATTCGAAGACTGTTTTGCTTGGAGCTACGATGAGATGCCGGGTTTAGCTCCGGAGGTCGCGGTCCATAAACTAGGAGTGGACCCTACTACGTTCCGGTCGGACAAGGTCCCGAGAAGAATGCGTCTAGAAATCGAACAACAAGTCATAGGCTGAAGTTAAAAAGCTAATAGACGCTAAATTTGTCCGTGAAGAACAATACCCGACTTGGTTAGCCAACGTGGTACCGGTCGGGAAGAAGAATGGTCGGATCGAAATTTGTGTGGATTTCGAGAGATTTAAACAAGGCATGTCCAAAAGATGAATTCCCTCTACCGATCCCGGAATTAATGATCGACATCGCTTCAACACATGAAATATTCTCATTCATGGATGGATCTTCGAGGATACAACCAAATAAAAATGGCTCCGGAAGATGAAAAACTTACGGCATTCGAACGCCGATCGGAGTATATTGCTTACACGGTGATGCCATTCGGATTGAAGAACGCAGGAGCAACCTACCAAAGAGCAATGACAAGAATTTTTGATGATCTCATCCACAATCAAGTCGAATGCTACGTGGACGATGTGGTCATCAAAAGCAAAGTAAAGGACAACCACTTGTATGATTTGAGAATTGTTTTCGAACGATTAAGGCAATTTAACCTTAAGATGAATCCCTTAAAATGCGCCTTCGGCGTCACCTCGGGAAATTCTTAGGATTCGTTGTCCGACATCGTGGAATTGAAATCGATCCGGAAAAGATTAAAGCTATCTTAGAAATGCCGCCTCCCAAAACCTTAAAACAACTACGATCTTTTCAAGGGAAGGCGGCATATCTTCGACGCTTTATCTCGAACTCGTCGAGTAGGTGTCGGCCTTTCTCGGCACTAGTTAAAAAGGACGCCAAATTTATTTGGGAAGAGAAATGCCGAGAGGGCCTTCGAGGACATTAAACAATATTTAATGACACCTCTCGTCTTAGCGACCCCGATCTCGGGTAGACCGCTAATACTTTATACCGCGGCTTTAGACGACTCTCTCGGAGCCATATTAGCCCGAAGTCGATGATGAGGGTAAAGAAAATGCTCTTTATTACTTAAGCCGTCGTTCTATCGCCGACGGAAATAAGGTATCCCGCAATTGAAAAGCATTGTTTGGCCCGATCTTCGCCGCTCGAAAGCTCGGGCATTACATGCTTTCTCATAAGGTCGACCGATCTCGAAGTTTAATCCATTGCAATACTTGATGACTCGTCCAACGCTTTCCGGCGGACTTGCCGAGATGGTCGATGATATTATTGCAATTCGATATAACTTTCGTGCCTCTTCGTGCCGTAAAGGGACAAGCCTTAGCGGACTTTCTCGCAGCACACCCTTTGCGGCGAGAATCTCCTCTCGATGACGATCGCCGGATGAACAAATAATGAATCTAGAAGACCTTGATGATCGACGTTGGGAATTATATTTCGACGGAGCATCTTCGGCGCACAAAGACGAAGAATCGCAAGTGATAGTGCCGGTAAGGCGGGAATCGGACTAATCTTTATAACACCGGAGCGGGGGATGTTAAGATACTCCTACCACTTGACGAGCCGTGTACAAACAACGAAGCGGAATACGAAGCCCTCATAACGGGACTGGAATTAACCATTCGAATGGGGATAACGGACATCAACATCTACGGGGATTCACGAGTTAATCATTCAACGGATCGCCGGACAGTACGAGAATTTTAAAACCAAGACTCGAGCAATACTTCCGGTATGCCATACGAGTGTTGGAACAGATTCCAAATGTGACAATCTACAAAATTCCCGAGAGAAAACGCTTCAGCGGATGCGCTAGCCCGTCTCGCAAAGGAATTTGCTCGTTTGCAAGATGAATCGGTGGAAGTGTCGGTTCACGGACGCCGGGTCCTATCACGGCTTGACATAGACACGATACACAAATCGGAAAAGGAAGAAGAATCAATTGCGGCGATGACGGAAAACACGGAAGATTGGCGACGACCATTAATAGATTACTTGCAAACGGGAAAACTACCGGACGATAGGTCGTTAGCCCATCGGATCAGAAAAGAACTACGTCCTACGCATTAATAAACAACACATTATACGAAGGTCTTTTGATCGAAATGTGGCTAAGGTGCCTAAGCGGGTCCGAAGCCCGTGAAATTGTTAAAGAGGTGCATTCGGGACTGCGTGGCGCTCACCGGTCGGGTCCAAAGATGAAAATGAAAATTAAAAGACTAGGGTACTACGGCCCTCGATGATGACCGGCTGCATGAAAATCGCCGAAGGCTGTCACCGGTGCCAAGTGCACGGAGTGGTTCTACACCGACCTCCAAATGTGCTACATCCAGACAATTGCATCGTGGCCATTTGAATGTTGGGGCACGGATATAGTGGGTCCGATAGAACCGCCGTCGTCGAAAGGACATCGCTTCATTCTTGCGGCTACGGATTACTTTTCCGAGTGGGCGAGGCGGTTCCACTCAGAGAAGTGAAAGCACATCACGTGCTACAATTTTCGAGAACCGAGTTGTCTACCGTTTCGGGGTGCCGCGCGGGATCATCTCGGATAATGGGTCGGCATTCGAAGCACACAAATCAACAATTTTGTCGGGAGACACGGAATCGACTGGCGATATTCAACAATTTACTACCCAAGAGCAAACGGCCTAGCGAGAGCTTTTAATAAAACTCTCGTTCAAATTTTAAAGAAGACTTTAGACGACAATAAGAGAAATTGGCACGAGAAGTTGTTAGAAGCCTTATGGGCTTACCGGACAACCTTCGAACTCCTACGCAAGCTACACCTTACGCTCCGGTGTATGGGTCCGAGCGAGTGTTACCTTTAGAGGTTCGGCTCCTTCACTCGGAATTGCGGTTGCAAATAAAATCACAACGAAGAAAACGCCAAATTACGACTCGAAGAATTAGAGAGCACTGGAAGGGAAAAGACTTGCGGCGCAACGGAATTTAGAACTATACCGAGCTAAGATGATTCGGGCTCATGATAAGGCGAGTCCGCCCAAGAACCTTGAAAGTTGGTGATTTAGTTCTCGTTCTCGAGAGACCTATTCTTGCACACCGCAAGATAGGAGGAAAATTTGAACCCACTTGGGAAGGACCGTTTGTGGTTGAAGCGGTATACTCGGGAGGTTCCTACCGGCTAGTGAATTGCCGAGGAGAACGACATATGCTTCCGATCAATGGACGATACTTGAAAAAGTATTACGCTACTCGATGTTTCGAAGGAATGAACTTTCCATCCCTAGAAGCACGGGCGAAGTGATTACTTATGAATGGGTCCGAACCCAAAAATAACAAAAATGTGCTAAAAATAAATAAAATCACGATAATAAAATTTTCCTTGTTTTCTTTTCCAAGTCAAAATCTCTTACTCGATCTTATCCCACTTCATTCCTGTTAAGTTTGAAAATATAAAAATAATAATAAAACAAGATGTCTTTAATAAACATTTTCTTGATGTTCTTGTTCTTAGTACGACCCACGATCCTTTTCCTTGTCTCTTCGCGGGGAAATGTCGAGCGGGCGGTTGGTCTTGAACTTTAAGAATGGCGTAAGCCTTGCACTTGATGAAAAGAGGGTGAAAGATGGAGCGATAATCGAGATTGACTCAGATTTCGCACCAGCAGGCCTACAGTACGAGGAAAGTGATTGGGTCCCGGTTGACCGAGAAGAACTGCCCGGGCATACAGTGATGAAAGTGGGTGGCCCAAGCCACCAATCTAGCAACAAGAAAAGAAAGACAAGTATTGAAGAAGATAAGAAAATGAAGTACGCTAGTCGCTACGGCGAGAGGGCGAGCTTGTCGGCGCCGCGCCCGCGGAGATTCAAGAAGTTCGGAGAGCTACTCTCACAGCAACACAACGAAGAAATAAGAATCGCCGTATCCGTAAGATGTTGACAAAACTAGTCTGCGGATCGGCACGACGAGGCGAGTTGCTAATGTCGGTGCATACACTTCGAGGACACCGGTTCACCGGGAACCGGAAGAAAGGAGGCCGGCTCCTAGGATGACGGAAAGAACCGGGGAAATCTTCGGAAGACCGAGAAGAAGGAAGGCTACCACGCCACCGGATAGAACCACCAGGTGATGCATGACCTTGTTGCGAAGCAACCCCGGGGGATGTCCCGACGGACATCATCCACGAGGAGCCGAGGTATGCGGGGAGAACGTGAAGGGATCGAACCTTATATCCCGCAATACGTCACCGAGGCCTCGCCATCCGCAGATCATTCGGAATACGAGCTGGAGAGAATGCGAAATGTTGAAAAGAAAACCTTTGAATACTTTGAAAGGATTAGAGGCGGAAGAATCAATATCTTGGAGGGCCTCGAATTACATACGGATGTATTCTCGGAGTATGAGCAGACAGCAAATCGTGGATTGCATCCGGGATTTGAAAAGGCCGAGGCGAGCGGGCCGCCTGAGGGAAAACACATACTCGAGCCCCGGAGATGGATGCCGGGGAAAGGAAGAATCACAATACAATGTGGATGCTTTGTTACAACTTTGCCGAGGACGGGAAGGGAAACCCGCGGGAATACTCCGTCATGGGCGAGTGGACCCGATGCCATTAGTCATCGAGAGAATGGTAAAGAGATTGATAACATGGAGGGTGCGCCAACGGACTGCATACCCAATAGTTGCATCATCAACATCTACAAACGGGGTGATTGTATACCCCCACACATTGATCACCATGACTTTGTCGGACCTTTACGCACGATCTCTTTTCGAGCGAGTGTAACATCATGTTCGGATGCGACCTCCGGATAGCGAGGCCCGGGTGAGTTCCGAGGGCCGGTAAAGATACCACTACCGGTAGGTTCCGTCATGATGCGAAGGGTAACGGAGCGGATATCGCCAAGCATTGCATACCGGGAGTACCGGTGAAGCGGATCTCGGTTACGTTCGGGAGGATGGACGACGAGAAAGATACCTTACCATTTCCAGCACGGACCGGAGCTAGAAAGCCTCCGGCCTTACGAGTCGTGAGTTACATGGAAAATATCACACCTCCGATGCACATCCATACGGCATCCTTGCCAAGGATGGCTTGGAAGGTGATGTTATTGACCATGCATCTCACTATTCGGACATGGACTTTTGACGGATGCTTCTTTAGATGGATCAACAAAGATCATACACGATCGTTTTGAGTCTACATGGATTGTATGAAATATATTCCAGATCGAGTTGCATGATGTATCTTCAGCATGATTGGAATGAAAGTGACCATGTCACATTTTTGGCCTTCACCTCTTTTGTGCAAATTGATTGGGAAACGCCGTTAAAGTTAAATGAGCTTCGAACAAAGAACAAAAAAGAAATAATAAAAAAAAAAAGATAAAAGAAAACTTTCTAAAAAAAAAAATCTAAAAAATGACAAACACCAAATTCACATGAACATTAAATAAACAACAAAATAAAATTTGAATCATTAAAGGATAAACAAAATCAACAAGAATGTTAAATCAAATTCTCAATCAAATTTCGAATCCGATCTCGATCAAACTTCAAATTTCATCTTCCAAATTTCAAATCGAATCTTAAATCAAATTTCAACCGAGTTCAAACTCATCCTTTCAAATTTCAAATTCGATCTTCAGATCTTAAACCAAATCTTTATCAAATTTCAAATTCAATCTTTCCGGATATCGAATCTTTATCAAATTTCAATTCGATCTTCCGATCTTAAACCAAATCTTTATCAAATTTCAAATTCAATCTTTCCGAAATCAAATCTTTATCAAATTTCAAATTCGATCTTTCGATTCCGAATCTTTATGAATTCAAATTCGATCTTCCAGATCTTAACCAAATCTCGAGTCGATCTCAAATTGATCTTTCCGATCTCACATCAAACCTCAAATAAATTCAAACTTTTGGGTCGAGGATTTTACATCCAAGTCGACCTTTAGGATTCTCTTCCTATCGCACTGAAATACATCAAATTCAAACTTTTGGGTCGAGGATTTTACATCCAAGACTGCACTGCTTTAGGATTCTTTTCCTACTGCACTGAAATACATCAAATTCAAACTTTTGGGTCGAGGATTTTTACATCCAAGACTGCACTGCTTTAGGATTCTCTTCCTACTGCACTGAAATACATCAAATTCAAACTTTTGGGTCGAGGATTTTACATCAAGTACCTTTGCTAGGATTCTCTTCCTATTGCATTGAAATACATCAAATTCAAACTTTTGGGTCGAGGATTTTACATCAAGACTATCGCTTTAGGATTCTCTTCCTACTTGCACTGAAATACATCAAATTCGAACTTTTGGGTCGAGGATTTTACATCCAAGACTCGCACTTTGCTTTAGGATTCTCTTCCTATTGCCTTTGAAATACATCAAATTCAAACTTTTGGGTCGAGGATTTTTACATCCAAGACTGCCTTTGCTTAGGATTCTCTTCCTGTTGCCTTTGAAATACATCAAATTCAAACTTTTGGGTCGAGGATTTTACATCCGAAGACTGCATCGCTCTAGGATTCTCTTCCTATTGCACTGAAATACATCAAATTCAAACTTTTGGGTCGAGGATTTTACATCCAAGACTGCACTGCTTTAGGATTCTCTTCCTACTGCACTGAAATACATCAATTCAAACTTTTGGGTCGAGGATTTTACATCCAAGACTGCACTGCTTTAGGATTCTTTTCCTACTGCACTGAAATACATCAAATTTAAACCTTTGGGTCGAGGATTTTACATCCAAGTACCTATCGCTTTAGGATTCTCTTCCTATTGCCTTGAAATACATCAAATCAAACTCTTGAGGTTAAGGATTTTACATCCAATACCGCATTACTCCGAGATCTTTCCTCATTGTAATGATCCGATCCAATCGATTCGATCTTCTTTTGGGGTTGAAGATGTTACATCTAAAACTTCAAAATTCCGATTTTCATTTCAAATCAAATCCCTTGAATTAATCTTGACAAACTTCGATCTAAATTGAAACTCCAAATTGAAATCTAAACTCACGCATCGTGACTTGAACATGAAACAAAATAAAATCTAAATCGAAATTCTCCCGAAATCATGTGATTTGGGATTCACCTCCTTTTCCTTTCCCAGGCGAGAGTTCGAGAATCTCCGGTTTCGGAGATATACTTGACACTCCCAGCGGAAGCTCTTCACTTCGTCCTAAGTTTGTTACTTGGACATACGTGTTGGTTTTGTTGATCGCTTCGGTCAACACCAATACGCGCGGTGTGCTCCGTCGGCTCACCACACCTATTGGGGGTCCATTTGTTGACCTCATTTTTGATGAGGTCTTCTCTTCTTCTCTTTAGTACTTAGGATCTAGCCTTAGGCTTTTCCTTTGACTATCTTAGAGGACTAGAATTGGGACCCACCTTTTAGAAATTCAAACCACTTCTTAACTCCTCGCAAACTCCACAAACTTGACTATAGACCCCTAATCACCTAGAGGGTTGAAATCGAATGTGGAAGTTTAAAGGATGAGTTCTATAGGACTCTTTGGCCTTAGGATCGCCTACAGGTGGCTCTGGTGCGGTGAAGGGTTGACTTGCACACTACACTACACTTTCACACACCTCCTAAAAACACACCCATACCTGACTTGACTTCCCGACTCATGTAGGTGATTCACATGGATGGTCCTTAACCCCTAAGCCCTTGGCTAAGAGGTTAGGAACAACATGGTGAATGCCTCGAATGAGTCCCTTCATGGCTCATGTGGGCTTGATATGGCTTCATGGCTCAACAAAAATGATTTCATTTCACTTACATCCACCCAATCTTCAATTTTCCAAATTTTCAATTTTTGACCCCGGGACCCTACACCACTAACCCTACAAATGCCCTGAATACCCAAATTTCTCAAAAATTTCCAAATTACCCAAAATTCTCCAAAATCAATCCTAAACATTTCCACATCACTCAAATTGATCATTCCATAGCCAAAAATACCAAAAATTCCAAGAATACCCCCCAATACCCTCCAAATACCCAAAATACCCCTTTTGACCCAAAAATCCAAAAATTCAGAAAATTCCCAGAAAATTCCAGAAAATCCCAAATATTCCCAATTTCATTTTGTTCAACTACACCATGGGCCAATTTTGTCAATTTACCCCACTTTTGTCAAAACCCCCAATTTGACCCATTTTAACCCAAAGTAAACCCGATGTCAAACCAAACCTACCCAATTGATCCAAATTCTGGTCCAATTCAATTCTAAACTTCAATTCAACATCCCAAACACCAATCTAGACCAAATACAAGCCCAATTTGATTGGCATTTGGATCCGATTTCACTTTTGGCCTTAAAGCCCGATTTGGACCTATGACCCAAACCTAACCCAAACTCACCCATTTCAACTCCAATTAACCCCAAATCTTTTCTAAACCTTCCTTAACATCCCCATGAACAAAACACTAACATGATTTGCCCAAAACTTTAGACCCAAACCCCACTCAAATTCAACCCAAAATCAAAAAGCCCAATTTTGACCTAAACCTAAACCTAGCCAAATGAGCCCAAACCCCAAAATCAAAACCCAACCAAAGCTGAAACCTCTTTGAAACACTCCCATAAACATTTCCCAACATTAATTTTACATCAATTTCAACTCTAGCCCAACATTGACCCAAGTTAGCCCGATTTGGCCCACTTTAGCCCACTTACGAATTAAACCCAAAGTCAAACCAATTCAAACCCAAATCACTTCAAACTTGTCTCAAATCACTCATGACACATCCTTAAACTAAACCCAACATTTATTTGGCATGGCCCTTTGCAAAATTTTCATCTAAAAGCCCACTTCTAAAGGACATTCAAAAGCCCATTCCAGACCAAACTCAAAAGCCCAAGCCATCCTAAAGCCCACATTACAATCTCATCTCATCCTCACTTAATTAAAATCATTCCTAAGTCCTAAATCAGCAATCAAATCTTTCTAAACAAAGCCATATGACAAACCATCCAAATTTTACACCAAATGTCCAAAAATTCTTAAAACCCATTTTCATGAAAATTGAGTAAACTTTTCCCTAAGCCGAAGACGAGCCATGCGAAGCCATGGACAAGCCACATGAAGCCATGGAGAGTTTGACATGTGATCAAGCCATTAATGGAAAAAGGAGGACCCCTTTCCTAATCCTTCTTAAGCCTTTTTTACCTTAAGCATGTCGCACTCTAAACCATGCTTTGCCACCTAATCCATGGATGGAGACTTCACCATTCCATGACGGTGACCCAACTGATCCTCTCGGCCCAAAATCGAGGCCATGGGGAGGTGCACCAACCCAAACCAATGGGTTGACCAAATTGAAGCTAAAATAGCCCCTTCCCTTTCTACTTTGATTCAACCACTTTACACATGTCAAACCTCGATTGAATACACCAAACCCCTGCACGACCCACCGAACAAGATGGTGACCGATGCACAGCCGGCCGACCACCGAGCCGCGGAAAACACCATGGCCGAAACCTTGGGAGGAGCCGAGCTTTGGAATTCTCCTTGCTGAGCTGCCCCATGCCTAGTGGTCACCATGGGCTATTCTTCTCCTCACCGGAAGCGGCTGATCCCAAGCCCTAACTCCCCACGGGAGGCCCTCCGAGCCATGCTATTTAAACACCGCCCCCTCGCGGCCATGAGAGGAGAGTTGCACAAACCTTGCCAAAACTCTGCCAAAATTGTTCCAGACCCCTCCTCATACACAGAGCACTTGATCCCCTGTGAGATCCCCCTGCCATTTCTTCTCTGTGAGCTCAATTTCAGAGTTGAAATCCAAGCCCAAAACCGGGACACTTCCCGCGGTGAACCAATCCCCGAATTGATTGGTCCTACACCTTCACCGGACCGAGGGAAGGTGTCCACCAGCAAAAGCCCCATCTCCGGGCCACCCGGTTGCTCCGGACTCCAAGCTTTGTGATCGAGTCTGTGGTCGAAGTTCGAACCTAGACAATTCACCGGACCGGGAGACTTCATGCGGAGCTTGCCGGGATCCGATCGAAGGTGCGACGACTCTCGGATCGAAGCTTCACTTCTCCGAGCAAAGGTATGAGCTAATTCTTCATCCCGAGCTTCGGAGATTCTCCATTTCAAATGCCTTAATTTCGATGCATGTTTACGCGTATGGATGTGTTCGTCTCTTGAAGACGAATCCATAGAGCATAAGAACACGAAAATCCATTGAGAATCGAGTGAGTTCTTAGGGTTAGAGTGTGGACGGTCACGGGATCACACCGGTCATGGACGATGAACGGATGCCGTCCATTTAATACACGCGCGGACGGACGGCTCGGATGGCGTCGGACCGGGAGACGGTACGAGAACCGCGGGGCCCGGGTTGCGCGACTCGGATGGCGGCGTCGAATGGGAGCGCGCCACGCGGCATTTCGGAGGCTGCCGAGGTTGACGCGGCGCCGCGTGGATAAGTAGATAAATAGGAATATTTTCTATTTATTTAATTCCCGAGAACTTTAAAAATCCATATCTTTGTGTAGAAAAATCACAAAAATAAAATAAAAATACCCTCTTGCTCGGTGAACGAGAGGAGAATAATGTGGAAAAGAAATCATTTAATTTTGTCAAGTATTTTATTTTTAATTAATTATTTACTCCCTGCATTGTTTTAATTCTCCATGCATGTATACAATTCACCATGGCATGAGACCATAGGGCTTTTGAAGCCTCCGAACTTAGGGACATTCCCTGAATTTTCCAAGGTCGAGAGGCCATCTCGTGAAAAGTTATTGATTTTTCAAATGCATGTTGCTGTTTTAAGTATTTTAATTTCAAAAATTAGCATGTTGTGAAATAAATTCTAGGAAAATTTGGTGATGTTCCTTATGACCAGAGAACCCTAGGAAAAATAGGATTTGAGTTAATTCACTTAGATTAACCACTAATTGGCTTAAACACCCAAAATAGACCTCTAATTAATTAGAGTTAACCATAGATCAAATTGACTTGAAATCAATTCTCCACTGACCTTTAGGATCAGAGGAACCCATCATAAAAATTTGAGGTCAATTGGACTTGGTTAGCCCCACTAATTGGGTTAATTAAGCCACTTAGCCATTTTAAACTTTAAAAATTCATAACTTTCAAAATGTCTTTCAAAAATTCACCAAATTGGTTTTGGAGTCTCTCTGATATCAGGGGAGTTTAAGAAAATTAAAATTTCAATTTTCTAAAAAAGTTGATTTTTAATATTATTTTAATATTTTTAATAATTAAAAAATAATAAAAATCACAAAAATAATAAAATTCACCAAAATGTCATATTTTGAATTTTAATCACTTAGGAACAAGTCCCATATTTTTCCTAGGTCTATTTAGTGAGATATTAATTTTTAAAGCTCTAGGGTAATTTTAAAATTAAAAAAATATATTTTCTAGCATTTTCACCAAAATAATTATAATAAATCAAAGAAAAATCAGAAAATTGCAAAGTTTGGTTCTCTGGAATCCTTGATATCAGAGAGAATTTTAAAAATTATAAAATTTATTTTTCAACATTTATGTTATTTTTAAATTAATTAATACTCCAGAACTTAAAATAATTCTAATAAATAAAATATAATTCAAAAAATTACAAAATTTGGTCCAAGTGGTCCTCTGGTCATTAGGAATGTCCCCTAATTTTCTTAAGGACAGAAACTTTCCCTTGGTCATGTCATTGAATTTTCCTTGGAAATTCCTATTTTCTACTAAAAAATAATTATATAAATAAATTAAATGCAGAAAAATCACATTTTCTCCTCTCATGTCTTTATTGACATATGAGTGAAGTCTCATAAAAATTTCAAGTTCATTTGAGTTCAATTTAGTGAGTTATGAAATTATTAGGCTTAAAGGGCAAAATGGTAATTAAAATTTTAACCCTTAATTAAAACTTTAGGTTTAATAAAAATTAACAAGTAAAATATTTTGATCCTAATCTGATTTGGATGATTGAAATTTAAATAATTGAAGGGTAGAAACCCATTAAGTAATTTAAAATGATTAAACTTTAAGTAAATAATTAATTGAATTTGGAAGAATAATAAATTTGGAATTATTAAAATAGGGATATTATTAGGAAGAGATTTATTCTTTAATTTAAAAATCCCTAAATTAATCATCTCATTAATACTCAACTCTTAATTAAAGTGATAACTCAAATTTAAAATATTAAAAGACTTAATCATTAAATTAAAATTAAATCATTAAACTCTTTCAAAAAATTTCAATTAAATTAAATTAAATTAAGATTAAAAGTTGAATTAAATTAAACTAAAATTAAGTTAAATTAAATAAACAAATTAAATTAAATTAAATGAATTAAATACATTAAATTAAATAAATAAATAAAATTAAATTAAATTAAATTAAATTAAATTAAATTAAATAAAATTAAATTAAATTAAATTAAATTAAATTAAATTAAATTAAATTAAATTAAAATTAAATTAAATTAAATTAAAATTAAATTAAATTAAATTAAGAAATTAAATCAAATAAATTAAATTGAATTAAATTAAATCAAATCAAATTAAATTAAATAAATTAAATTAAAATAAATTAAATTAAATTAAATTAAGTTAAATTAAATAACCTCACTTAAGACATGAAGAAATAAATCTAAGATAACTTGAACAACTATTCCAAACTTAAATCATTAATTTGAACTTAAATTTGAATCACGAAATCATTAAGAATCATTTTGCCCTTAGGAGCTTTAGTTATCATAACTCCTAAATAGAACATTAAAATGTTACTTCACTTATAGGACATTCAAATGTCACTAGTTCACTGAGCAAGTTAACAAAACTTGAAAACCTCGGACGATCGATTCATTTACACAATTAAATTTATTTGGACTTGAAACAATCCTAGAAATATTGAAAAGATGTTTAAGATTCTTCTTAAGCACTTCCTCAATATGATAGGATATTCATGAGAACAATTGAACTTAATTGTTCTTTGATGAAGAAAATCGTCTTCAAACCAAAAACACAAAGAACACTAGACGTCATAGGAAATGACTAGTTATAGGATTAGGAATTTGGTAGAAAACCATAAACCTTTCCCTTAGCTTTACTAGGAACTTGCTTAAATATTCTAAGCGTGTTTTAAGTGCGAGCTTGGGATGACGGGAAGACCCTCAGGGTACGCTTTTATTTTATTGCAATTTATTTTATTGCAATTTATTTAATCGCATCGCATTTATTTTTCTTGCATGATAAACAACGGTTGCATGAAAACCGACACCTTTAGGACGAGAAACCAAAGCTGAAACCCAAAATTAAAATAAAAGACACTACAAGATAAAATTCACCTCCACAACATTTCAAAATATAAGACAACTCAAAATTTAATCACAAACAGAACACAAAACTACAACTACAACTAAATTAAAACGTCTCGTTGAATGATCGGGAATACCTCGGATGATGTAACCCGCGTGTTGCTAACGGGATTTCCCACGGTCTAAATGAAAGTGCGGAACTCATTTAGTTGAGTTTAGCAAATTCATACTGGACTAAGTGAATTCGATGAAAATAACGGTGCCGGGATGACGGAACCAGTGGGATCTTAATCGGTTCGTTTAATCAACTTTAAGATCCGTTTTAATTAAAACACAAAAAACACTTGGAAATTAAGACTTCTCTAAACCAGAACACTTCTCTCATCTCTTGATTTATGATTTCCAAAACTAAACCTCGCAACAACAAGGAGCTCGGAGCATGGTGGGCGGCACGGCCATCGTCGTCAGCAAAACTTGAACCTACTTCGACAAAACTTTCTTAGAATTAAATAACAAAGCCATAGGACTTCGAGGTAGTTTGCACTAGTGCAACATAAATCCTCAACTCTTCGTTAGGCATTTGCATTGCAAATTAAGCCCTAACCGGTCTTAGGATTCCGAGGTAGTCGTCCGATACGACATAAACCCTCATATCTTCTAGGCGATTTGTATGATTCTATCATATAAATATAAGCCCTAATTAATTAAAATTGGCAAGATTAAAACATTAAATAAACATTAGGACTTTCCTAAATCCAAGCCAAACAATAGGATAGTCGGGAGATTACCGAAGTCTGCTTCGAATCCGTGATCTCTCCTACTTTTCTCCCTTTGGATTCCCAAAATAAAAATGTTCTGAATTTGATCCATTCCCTATTGAAATTTCCAAAATTCAATCCTTTTGAAAACTTAAACTTTGAAATTCTTGAGAGCAGATTATTGATTATTATCGAGAGTTTTCTTAGGTGATTCCCGTCACTTAAGATGTAATTAACTATAGGGGCTTGCCCTTATAGGGAACTTTAAGAACCCGAGTAATATAAACCACGTTTAATAGTTTCATATTAAGCGGGGAATTTGTCGGCTTATAAAATTGGTTCGCGAGACCAAACGGATGTCACGAAACCTTTCTAGTTTATTTAATCGAGCCCCATTATCAAGCGGTGTGTCTATTCTTCGGGATAGATACACGGTTTGTGGTGCGGCGCTCGTTTATATAAACTATTCGGGATGTGAGATCGGTTTGATTTCATATCTTAAAATTTTCAAATTTAAAATTATTTTCAAAATCAAATACTACTTTTCAAATTATTTATTTAAATTAAATTAAAATTCGCCGACAATTTTTGTAGGCGACTCCCTTTTCAAAATAAAACACATAACCTAAAAATATGCCGACATATTTCTGGCGACTCCGCTGGGGAGAAGTTCCTCTCTCCATTTTAATCAAATAGTTCTGCTTTCAAAAATCGGTAGTGTATCCATATCCCTTGTGGATCGAGCTACCCTTCTTTCCGTTGGAATACTATGTTCATTTCTATCTTGAACAAGTATAACCAACATTCTCTCGGATTTAGGAGCCCTTTGTTTAGACACCCCTAAACGAGAGAGGTTCCGAGATCCTTTTACCTCATTTACGAGGTGGGGTGGACCCCGATAGGTGTTAGTTTAGGAGTGATCCTTCGAGTCGAGAAGTCTTGCTTAAGACTCTCTTTTCCTTTCCAACTCCGATTCGGATTCCTTACCTTCTCTACACCTTTGAACACTCCGTTCTAAATAAACAAACCCTCTAATAAGTGATTCTTTTAATAAGTGATTCCTTCTTATAAATACATGAACATGAATGAGTTCGGACTCTTTTCGATTCCTTTCTTTTCGTCCTAAAGAAAAGAAGCATAACTTGGGATCGACAACCAGAATCTACCTACGCGAAATGGAAGCCCCGAAGCGATTTTCTCCTTCACCGATGGAGCTGGACCTCGGCCGTCTATAAGGATGAGTTGCCGACGATGGAATCATCCGATTTGGACAAGGATTTGAAAACACGAACGTCGAGATCACCGACGTCTCCCTCTTTGCATCGATGAACAAGGTACTCGAAGCCGAAGAGCCGCTGCGCAGATTCGACCTTAGGTCGACCCAAGAATTCCCTCCTCTGCGAAGGATCCCGACTAAGAGGAGTACCGATGTCCACGGGAGGATCGTTCTTTCTACCCCACGCTGGTCTAGTTGTTTACGCACATACCCCGACTTTTGCCGAATCGAAGGGAAAGAAATCCAAGATTATGATGGACACGTTACAGTGGAGGGTACGAGATCTTCTGTAAGACCTTCGTTTTCGAGATCGGGTCCGGTTCAAGAATTCCGTCACTAACAAAGACCCGGAGAAGAAACAGAAATAGAAGGATCGCTAAAGAAGCCGAGGTCGCTGAAATTGCTTTCTAGAAGAAATTCCGGAAGCTGCCGGAATATACACCATTGCTCGAATACATACCACTCTTGGGAGGAAGCGAGTTTCATCCTCTCTCCGCCGCGGAAGATGAAGAAAACATTCGCAAGATTCGTTGCCACATTACCACGACCCGCATATTACAACGATAGCCGCAAGAAAAGAACTAGAACTACGCCGTTTGCTCGACTGCGAACTTTGGTAGAAAAGTTAGCGAAGAAGGAAAAGCGCCCGTATCGAAATTCTACGGAGGATAGGGCGGGTGCCGGTCGAATCCCGTCTTGGGCCCGAGTAGAACCCGCCATCATGACGGAAAAGCCGAGTAAAAGGATGAAGGCTAGTCCGCTCTGTTGTCGTCTCGGGATTACAGATTAGGGAGGATACCACCTTCCGGCATTTGGCCGACGGACCATCCGGTCCTGAGACCTTCTGGCCGCGAAGGATGGTATGGCGTCCCTCTGCGGGCGAGTTGAGATTGAAACGACGGCCGAGAAAGAAAGTCTCGCCGGGAGACTTGAATGCGAAGAAAGTCTTCTCGCGATGAAGGGGACTCGTGAGAAGGGACCGGCAGCTATCGCCACGACAACCACGAAGACACACGGAAAGCCCCGCTAGAAGATGCCATGGAAAAGTTGAGAACCGATATCCGACGGTTGGCAAAAGAAAGAGAAGAAAAGTTCGGAGACGAGATTGATTCATCGGAATTTATGGACGACGAATACGCGAGAAATCAACATGGTTGAGACACGAGCTTCATCGGCTTCGCAAGGTGCTCCTGCGGCCGCAGAAGAGAGGAGCCGGGCGATGAGAAGACGGCTTCGGAAAAAGACGACACGATCGCTCGAATGGCGAAAAGGATGGAAGAGATGGCCGTAGCTGCGGCCACTCTCCGAGTCGAAGTACTGACCACAAAGGGAGACACCCCCGGAGGTCATTCACATTGTAGACGGAGGAAAGGAGATTACGTCCGTCAATGGGGATGATCGGCTAAAAAGGATACAACACAAAGTATGATTCCTGAAAAGGATATCAAGAACTTGGTGGAACGGCGAGGTGCGAGAAGCCTTAGCACAATCGAAGAGCGGGACATCCATTCGGACGGGTAGACCTTACCCGAAGAATTCGACGGCGTCCAATACCCGAAAGGCTTCGTACCACCTCTGTTTAAGACCTTCGATGGAACCGGGAACCCTCGACGGCATGTAGCACACTTTCGTGCCGGTTGTTGCAATGCGGCGGGAGCGATGCATTACTCTTCCGACGGTTCGTCGGCGAGTCTCGTCGGGAATCGCCTTCGGCTGGTATGCGGGATTACCAAACGGTTCGGTAAAGACATTCTCGGAGCTAGAGAACCTCTTCATCGAGCGATTCGCCGGAGCTCGACACCACATCACTATAGGTGATTTAGTGGTAGAGAAGCGAAGCCGAATGAAACTTTGGTGGATTACATACTCCGATGGAGGAACTTAAGTATGAAGTGTGAACCACAAGCTGCAAGAACAGCATGCGGTCGGCATTTTGCTAAAAAGCATCCATGGCCCGATAGCACTTCTCCTCGAGGGATTCACTATTAAGACTTTCGAGAAGTTGTTAAGCAAGGCGGAAGCTTGCAAGAAGAGGCGAAGCAATTAAGTTTCACCGACAAGACGGACAAACAAAAGCACTGTAAAGACTTTTGAAAAGAAATCCGGGATCGTCGCGGCGGTTGACAAAGGCGAGCAGCCGATGCAAATACCACCGAACGGCCGCAACAACCACAACGAGATTACCGACAACCCGGCCCGGCTATCGGTCATCTCCGCGATATGAACAACCACCTCGTCCGCAACGTACATTAAGAGAGCTTTTGAGCGAGAGAATATCCGTTCGAGAATGAAGCGAGTGCCGAAAATGTTCCGTAGTCGATGAAGACTCCGGATTTCCGAGTTCGCCGAGCCTAAAAGACCGAAGAGGTCAACAAGAAGGGTGATCCCGACTTTTGCCCTTACCACCAGATGCTTGGACACAAAATAGAAGATTGCATTACCTTCAAAAGTTGGCTCGATGACGACTCGCGGAAAGGGAATATAACGATCCCGAAGGAGTACATGAAGGAACCCCGGAAAGGAGGTTCCGTCAATGTTATCTCGGCTGATCCCATCATTCAGATAGATCCCTATACGGCCGACGATGGATGGACTACCGCTTGGACGAGGTCTTCGAAAAGATTTTAGACGGCATCCGGACCGCTTCGGTACGAGCTTCGACTCGAGTTTGAAACACAGTTAAGCCGGTACTTATCACTTGCGATAGAAGAACCACCTCAACAGGAGACGATTGAAGAGAAGAAGAAAATTGACGAAGAAGAGAAGACGAGGCACCTAAGGCTAGGCTAGGGGCGCTTATCCTAGGATAGTTGTTTCGATTCGGGGGAGAAATCCCTCGAACCCTTGACTACGTATGATTATCTGCTCACTTCGGTGGGATCATATAATGATAAGGGTGATGGCGTTGGCTACGTTTTGATCGTTTCTAACGATTACGTAACTAACGATAATCCGGATATCGATTTCGATACCAACGACAATTCTCGAATCATACACGATCTCGACAAGCAAAATAACGAAGAAGACATCCATCAAGGAGGCTACGAGAGTTCAACAAGCAACGAATCTATCTGCGAGTTTCGAGGAGCTCCGGTCGCGATAGAGTTAGAGCCTTCGGACTGCGAAGCTAATCCGGAAGAGCTCGTCATTCGATTCGAAAGAGACACCGGCGAGCTCAACAATAGATTCAGAAGAAATTACGAAGTCAACTTAAGGAGTGGAAAAGTTCTACCTCCGAGAATGGGTCCAAAAGACAAAGGAAAGCAGGTGGTTGTTCAGGAAGAACCAACCCCGGCAGAAGAAATACCCATTCGAGAAGAAGCAGAGACACATGAAAACAAAGTGGACTACAACGTGCTAGCCCATCTTAGGAAACTACCGACCAAGCCGAGCATCTACGACGCTCTCATCTTATCGAAGGAGATGAGAGAAGCTCGATCAAGGCCTTACTTGATCCGAAATTTGCTTAGCTCAAATGGCCGGAGAGTCCTTAGATGAGGTTTGCTCGTTAAAGGAACGACGAGGTGTTACCTTCGCGGACGATGACCTACTTACTTGGAACGATCGGATCACGACCGATCAGTTGTACATTTCGATTACAATCGGAAAATTTACACTCTCCGGAGTATTGGTGGATCCGGGAGCATCGATCGATATAATGAATCTTCGAACGCTAGCATACTTGGAAATTGATGCCCGCGAGCTCGAGGCGGACAAAATGTTATTAAGAGGATTCAATCGGAAAGGAGAAAGAGCCCTCGGCTCGATAACGCTATCGATGAAGACCGGTGACTTAGCAAAGACAACCGCGAAATTTCACATAATTGATTCGAAACGTCATTCGACGCTCTCTCGGGCCGACCATGGATACATGAAAACGGGATGGTACCATCATCTACACATCGGTGCATCGAGTACTACGATGGAGGGGAACGGTGCATCAAAGGTGACTTACAACCATTCTCCGTACATGAAATTGGAATCCACGAGGATGCGGCTTATTATGCACTGCCGAAGAAAACGATCTTCTCCGGAGATACTATAACAAATGAAGCAAAGAAAGTTCGGGACAACGAAGAACTCGAAGTTCTGAGTCCAACGATCACTCACCACTCCTTACGGCGAGATGGTGAAGGTTTCTCCACGACTCGCATCCGAGGTCGAGGCCGGGGACGAGGTCGTGGTAGAGACGTTAGGACGATTGGACGAGAGGAAACCAACCATCAATGTCGATTGGGAAGATAGTTCGAAGAAGAAAAGAAATCGAAACAAGAAGCGGCGACGATAAGTCGGAAGAAGCCGCAATTCAGAATCCCTCTCGAAGATGAAAGAAACGAAGAATATAAATCGATGTACGAGAAGATTAACCACTATGTACATACTTATGACCACGACCCCGATCCATTCTAATAAGATCGAGGGTATGGAGGTCGAAGAGATACGTAGCGGTGGTGCGAAACCAATCAAATTCTACCGTGGTGCTTCTTCCTCCAAAGCCGAAAATAATGTACAATTTGAAGATGCTACTTCATCGGAATTAATGGAATTGCCTTTTGAGTGGTACTCTCCTTGTGTTCGAAATTTAATTCAGCGTGGTTTCTTACCTCGACGGTGGACAAAGCTCAATCACAACGTTTTGAAAATTTATGGAATAACTCCGGTCGTCCACCCGACTCGAAAGCATGGTCTCGGATTCGGCACGGTAGGATCGGTTGATGATGCTGAATTTTGCTTGGTTATCACCTGCGAATCTAATGAAAGCTGCATGGAAACTACGGACGAACTCGAAGATTTACAAATTGGAGACGCTCCACGGAATTCGAAGAAGAAATCGAATCTACGATAGATGAGTTAATAGAAGTTAACTTAGGTACTAGCGAAGAGCTGAGACCTACCTTTGTTAGCTCTTTACTCGATAAAGAAGACTCGAAGAAATAATCGAGTTATTAATGGAATTCGAAGACTTGTTTTGCTTGGAGCTACGATGAGATGCCGAGTTTAGCTCCGGAGGTCGCGATCCATAAACTAGGAGTGGACCCTACCACGTTCCGGTCGGACGAGGTCCCGGAAGAATGCGTCTAGAAATCGAACAACAAGTCATAGCTGAAGTTAAAAAGCTAATAGACGCTAAATTTGTCCGTGAAGAACAATACCCGACTTGGTTAGCCAACGTGGTACCGGTCGGGAAGAAGAATGGTCGGATCGGAATTTGTGTGGATTTCGAGAGATTTAAACGAGGCATGTCCAAAAGATGAATTCCCTCTACCGATCCCGAATTAATGATCGACATCGCTTCAACACATGAAATATTCTCATTCATGGATGGATCTTCGGGATACGACCAAATAAAAATGGCTCCGAGAAGATGAAAAACTTACGGCATTCGAACGCCGATCGGAGTATTTTGCTACACGGTGATGCCATTCGGATTGAAGAACGCGGGAGCAACCTACCAAAGAGCAATGACAAGAATTTTTGATGATCTCATCCACAATCGAGTCGAATGCTACGTGGACGATGTGGTCATCGAAAGCAAAGTAAAGGACAACCACTTGTATGATTTGAGAATTGTTTTCGAACGATTAAGGCAATTTAACCTTAAGATGAATCCCTTAAAATGCGCCTTCGGCGTCACCTCCGGGAAATTCTTAGGATTCGTTGTCCGACATCGTGGAATTGAAATCGATCCGGAAAAGATTAAAGCTATCTTAGAAATGCCGCCTCCCAAAACCTTAAAACAACTACGATCTTTTCGAGGAAGGCGGCATATCTTCGACGCTTTATCTCGAACCTGTCGGGTAGGTGTCGGCCTTTCTCGGCACTAGTTAAAAAGGACGCCAAATTTATTTGGGAAGAGAAATGCCGAGAGGGCCTTCGAGGACATTAAACAATATTTAATGACACCTCCTGTCTTAGCGGCCCCGGTCTCGGGTAGGCCGCTAATACTTTATACCGCGGCTTTAGACGACTCTCTCGGAGCCTATTAGCCTGGGTCGATGATGAGGGTAAAGAAAATGCTCTTTATTACTTAAGCCGTCGTTTCTCGCCGAGCGGAAATAAGGTATCCCGCAATTGAAAAGCATTGTTTGGCCACGATCTTCGCCGCTCAAAAGCTCGGGCATTACATGCTTTCTCATAAGGTCGACTCGATCTCGAAGTTTAATCCATTGCAATACTTGATGACTCGTCCAACGCTTTCGGCGGACTTGCCGGATGGTCGATGATATTATTGCAATTCGATATAACTTTCGTGCCTCTTCGTGCAGTAAAGGGACAAGCCTTAGCGGACTTTCTCGCGAGCACACCCTTTGCGGCAGAATCTCCTCTCGATGACGATCCGCGGATGAACAAATAATGAATCTAGAAGACCTTGATGATCGACGTTGGGAATTATATTTCGACGGAGCATCTTCGAGCGCACAAAGACGAAGAATCGCAAGTGATAGTGCCGGTAAGGCGGGAATCGGACTAATCTTTATAACACGGAGCGGGGGATGTTAAGATACTCCTACCACTTGACGAGCCGTGTACAAACAACGAAGCGAGAATACGAAGCCCTCATAACGGGACTGGAATTAACCATTCGAATGGGGATAACGGACATCGACATCTACGGGGATTCACGGTTAATCATTCGACGGATCGCCGGACGATACGGAATTTTAAAACCAAGACTCGAGCAATACTTCCAGGTATGCCATACAGTTTGTTGGAACGATTCCAAATGTGACAATCTACAAAATTCCCGAAGAAAACGCTTCAGCGGATGCGCTAGCTCGTCTCGCAAAGGAATTTGCACTGTTTGCAAGATGAATCGGTGGAAGTGTCGGTTCACGGACGCCGGGTCCTATCACGGCTCGACATAGACACGATACACGAATCGGAAAAGGAAGAAGAATCGATTGCGGCGATGACGGAAAACACGGAAGATTGGCGACGGCCATTAATAGATTACTTGCAAACGGGGAAACTACCGGACGATAGGTCGTTAGCCCATCGGATCGAAAAGAACTCCGTCCTACGCATTAATAAACAACACATTATACGGAAGGTCTTTTGATCGAATGTGGCTAAGGTGCCTAAGCGGGTCCGAAGCCCGTGAAATTGTTAAAGAGGTGCATTCGGGACTCTGTGGCGCTCACCGGTCGGGTCCGAAGATGAAAATGAAAATTAAAAGACTAGGGTACTACTGGCCCTCGATGATGACCGATCTGCATGAAAATCGCCAAGAGGCGTCACCGGTGCCAAGTGCACGGAGTGGTTCTACACCGACCTCCGAATGTGCTACATCCGACAATTGCATCGTGGCCATTTGAATGTTGGGGCACGGATATAGTGGGTCCGATAGAACCGCCGTCGTCGAAAGGACATCGCTTCATTCTTGCGGCTACAGATTACTTTTCCAAGTGGGCGAGGCGAGTTCCACTCGGAGAAGTGAAAGCACATCACGTGCTACAATTTTTCGAGAACCAAGTTGTCTACCGTTTCGGGGTGCCGCGCGAGGATCATCTCGGATAATGGGTCGGCATTCGGAAGCACACAAATCAACAATTTTGTCGGGAGACACGGAATCGGCTGGCGATATTCAACAATTTACTACCCAAGAGCAAACGGCCTAGCCGAGGCTTTTAATAAAACTCTCGTTCAAATTTTAAAGAAGACTTTAGACGACGATAAGAGAAATTGGCACGAGAAGTTGTTAGAAGCCTTATGGAGCCTACGGACAACCTTCGGAACTCCTACGCAAGCTACACCTTACGCTGCGGTGTATGGGTCCGAGGCGGTGTTACCTTTAGAGGTTCGGCTCCCTTCACTCGAATTGCGAGTTGCAAATAAAATCACAACGTGAAGAAAACGCCAAATTACGACTCGAAGAATTAGAGAGCACGGAAGGGAAAAGACTTGCGGCGCAACGGAATTTAGAACTATACCGAGCTAAGATGATTCGGAGCTCATGATAAGCTGGTCCGCCAAGAACCTTCAAAGTTGGTGATTTAGTTCTCGTTCTCGAAGAGACCTATTCTTGCACACCGCGAGATAGGAGGAAAATTTGAACCCACTTGGGAAGGACCGTTTGTGGTTGAAGCGGTATACTCGGGAGGTTCCTACCGGCTAGTGAATTGCCGGGGAGAACGACATATGCTTCCGATCGATGGACGATACTTGAAAAAGTATTACGCTACTGATGTTTCGAAGGAATGAACTTTCCATCCCTAGAAGCACGGGCGAAGTGATTACTTATGAATGGGTCCGAACCCAAAAATAACAAAAATGTGCTTAAAAATAAATAAAATCCGATAATAAAATTTTCCTTGTTTTCTTTTCCAAGTCAAAATCTCTTACTCGATCTTATCCACTTCATTCTGTTAAGTTTGAAAATATAAAAATAATAATAAAACAAGATGTCTTTAATAAACATTTTCTTGATGTTCTTGTTCTTAGTACGGCCCTCGATCCTTTTCCTTGTCTCTTCGCGGGGAAATGTCGAGCGGGCGGTTGGTCTTGAACTTTAAGAATGGCGTAAGCCTTGCACTTGATGAAAAGAGGGTGAAAGATGGAGCGATAATCGAGATTGACTCGGATTTCGCACCGGCGGGCCTACGATACGAGGAAAGTGATCTGGGTCCCGGTTGACCGAGAAGAAGCTGCCGGACATACGATGATGAAAGTGGGTGGCCCAAGCCACCGATCCAGCAACAAGAAAAGAAAGACAAGTATTGAAGAAGATAAGAAAATGAAGTACGTAGTCGCTACGGCGAGAGGGCGAGCTTGTCGGCGCCGCGCCCGCGAGAGATTCAAGAAGTTCGGAGAGCTACTCTCGCGACAACGCAACGAAGAAATAAGAATCGCCGTATCCGTAAGATGTTGACAAAACTAGGCGCGGATCGGCACGACGAGGCGATTGCTAATGTCGGTGCATACACTTCGAGGACACCGGTTCACCGGGAACCGGAAGAAAGGAGGCCGGCTCCTAGGATGACGAAAGAACCGGGGAAATCTTCGAAGACCGGAAGAAGGAAGGCTACCACGCCACCGGATAGAACCACCAGTGATGCATGACCTTGTTGCGGAAGCAACCCGGGGGATGTCCCGACGGGCATCATCCACGAGGAGCCGAGGTATGCGGGAGAACGTGAAGGGATCGAACCTTATATCCCGCAATACGTCACGGGGCCTCGCCATCCGCGGATCATTCCGGAATACGAGTGGAGAGAATGCGAAATGTTGAAAAGAAAACCTTTGAATACTTTGAAAGGATTAGAGGCGGAAGAATCAATATACTTGGAGGGCCTCGAATTACATACGGATGTATTCTCGGAGTATGAGCGAGCGGCAAATCGTGGATTGCATCCGGGATTTGAAAAGGCTGAGCCGAGCGAGGCCGCCTGAGGAAAACACATACTCGAGCCCCGGAGATGGATGCCGGGGAAAGGAAGAATCACGATACAATGTGGATCGTTGTTACAACTTTGCCGAGGACGGGAAGGGAAACCCGCCGGGAATACTCCGTCATGGGCGAGTGGACCCGATGCCATTAGTCATCGAGAGAATGGTAAAGAGATTGATAACATGGAGGGTGCTGCCAGCGAGCCGCATACCAATAGTTGCATCATCAACATCTACAAACGGGGTGTTGTATACCCCCACACATTGATCACCATGACTTTGTCGGACCTTACTGCACGGTCTCTTTTACGAGCGAGTGTAACATCATGTTCGGATGCGACCTCCGGATAGCGAGCCCGGGTGAGTTCCGAGGGCCGGTAAAGATACCACTACCGGTAGGTTCCGTCATGATGCCGAAGGGTAACGGAGCGAGATATCGCCGAAGCATTGCATACCGGGAGTACCGGTGAAGCGGATCTCGGTTACGTTCGGGAGGATGGACGACGAGAAAGATACCTTACCATTTCCGGCCGGACCCGGAGCTAGAAAGCCTCCGACCTTACGAGTCTGTGAGTTACATGGAAAATATCACACCTCCGATGTACATCCATACGGCATCCTTGCCGAGGATGGCTTGGAAGGTGATGTTATTGACCATGCATCTCACTATTCGGACATGGATTTTTGACGGATGCTTCTTTAGATGGATCAACAAAGATCATACACGGTCCGTTTTGAGTCTACATGGATTGTATGAAATATATTCCGGATCGAGATGTATGATGTATCTTCGACATGATTGGAATGAAAGTGACCATGTCACATTTTTGGCCTTCACCTCTTTTGTGCAAATTGATTGGGAAACGCCGTTAAAGTTAAATGAGCTTCGAACAAAGAACAGAAAAGAAATAAAACAAAAAAAAAGATAAAAGAAAACTTTCTAAAAAAAAAAATCTAAAAAATGACAAACACCAAATTCACATGAACATTAAATAAACAACAAAATAAAATTTGAATCATTAAAGGATAAACAAAATCAACAAGAATGTTAAATCAAATTCTCGATCAAATTTCGAATCCGATCTCGATCAAACTTCAAATTTCATCTTCCAAATTTCAAATCAAATCTTAAATCAAATTTCAACCGAGTTCGAACTCATCCTTTCAAATTTCAAATTCGATCTTCCGGATCTTAAACCAAATCTTTATCAAATTTCAAATTCGATCTTTCCGATACCAAATCTTTATCAATTTCAAATTCGATCTTCCGATCTTAAACCAAATCTTTATCAAATTTCAAATTCAATCTTTCCGAACCGAATCTTTATCAAATTTCGAATTCAATCTTTCCGATTCCAAATCTTTATCAATTCAAATTCGATCTTCCGATCTTAGACCGAATCTCATCGATCTCAAATTCGATCTTTCCGATCTCACATCGAACCTCAAATAAATTCAAACTTTGGGTCGAGGATTTTACATCAGACGCACTTGCTTTAGGATTCTTTTCCTACTGCACTGAAATACATCGAATTCAAACTTTTGGGTCGAGGATTTTACATCCAGATTGCCCTTTAGGATTCTTTTCCTCTGCACTGAAATACATCAAATTCAAACTTTTGGGTCGAGGATTTTACATCTAAGACCTGCATTGCTTAGGATTCTCTTCCTGCTGCCTTGAAATACATCGAATTCAAACTTTTGGGTCGAGGATTTTACATCCAAGATCGCCTTCTTTAGGATTCTCTTCCTACTGCACTGAAATACATCAAATTCAAACCTTTGGGTCGAGGATTTTACATCCAAGTACCTTTGCTTAGGATTCTCTTCCTATTGCACTGAAATACATCAAATTCAAACTTTTGGGTCGAGGATTTTACATCCAAGACTGCCTTGCTTTAGGATTCTCTTCCTATTGCACTTCGAAATACATCAAATTCGAACTTTTGGGTCGAGGATTTTACATCCAAGATTGCATTGCTTTAGGATTCTCTTCCTACTGCACTTGAAATACATCAAATTCAAACCTTTGGGTCGAGGATTTTACATCCAAGACTGCACTGCTTTAGGATTCTTTTCCTACTGCACCGAAATACATCAAATTCAAACTTTTGGGTCGAGGATTTTTACATCCAAGATTGCACCGCCGTAGGATTCTCTTCCTACCGCACCGAAATACATCGAATTCAAACTTTTGGGTCGAGGATTTTACATCCAAGGCCGTACCGCTTTAGGATTCTTTTCCTACTGCACCGAAATACATCAAATTCAAACCTCTGGGTCGAGGATTTTACATCCGAGATCGCACTCGCTTTAGGATTCTCTTCCTATCGCATCGAAATACATCAAATCAAACTCTTGAGGTTAAGGATTTTACATCCAATACCGCATTACTCCGAGATCTTTCCTCATTGTAATGATCCGATCCAATCGATTCGATCTTCTTTTGGGGTTGAAGATGTTACATCTAAAACTTCGAAATTCCGATTTTCATTTCAAATCAAATCCCTTCAAATTAATCTTGACGAACTTCGATCTAAATTGAAACTCCAAATTGAAATCTAAACTCACGCATCGTGACTTGAACATGAAACAAAATAAAATCTAAATCGAAATTCTCCCGAATCATGTGATTTGGGATTCACCTCCTTTTCCTTTCCCGGCGAGAATTCAAGAATCTCCGGTTCCGGAGATATACTTGACACTCCCAGCGGAAATTCTTCTACTTCGTCCTAAGTTTGTTACTTGGACATACGTGTTAGTTTTGTTGATCGCTTCGGTCAACACCAATACGCGCGGTGTGCTCCGTCGGCTCACCACACCTATTGAGGGTCCATTTGTTGACCTCATTTTTGATGAGGTCTTCTCTTCTTCTCTTTAGTACTTAGGATCTAGCCTTAGGCTTTTCCTTTGACTATCTTAGAGGACTAGAATTGGGACCCACCTTTTAGAAATTCAAACCACTTCTTAACTCCCTGCAAACTCCACAAACTTGACTATAAACCCCTAATCACCTAGAGGGTTGAAATCGAATGTGGAAGTTTAAAGGATGAGTTCTATAGGACTCTTTGGCCTTAGGATCGCCTACAGGTGGCTCGAGTCGCAGTGAAAGGCTGACTTGCACACACACTACACTATTCACACACCTCCTAAAAACACACCCATACCTGACTTGACTTCCGACTCATGTAGGTGATTCACATGGATGGTCCTTAACCCTAAGCCTCGCAAGTAGGGTTAGGAACAACATGAGTGAATGCCTCGAATGAGTCCCTTCATGGCTCATGTGGGCTTGATATGGCTTCATGGCTCAACAAAAATGATTTCATTTCACTTACATCCACCCAATCTTCAATTTTCCAAATTTTCAATTTTTGACCCAGGGACCCTACACCCATCAACCCTACTAAAAGCCTTGAATAGCTCAAATTTCTCAAAAATTTCCAAATTACCCAAAATTCTCCAAAATCAATCCCAAACATTTCCACATCACTCAAATTGATCATCCATACCCAAAAATACCAAAAATTCCAAGAATACCCATCCAATACCCTCCAAATACCCAAAATACCCCTTTTGACCCAAAAATCCAAAAATTCAGAAAATTCCCAGAAAATTCCAGAAAATCCCAAATATTCCCAATTTCATTTTGTTCAACTACACCATGGGCCAATTTTGTCAATTTACCCCACTTTTGTCAAAACCCCTAATTTGACCCATTTTAACCCAAAGTAAACCCAATGTCAAACCAAACCTACCCAATTGACCCAAATTCTGGTCCAATTCAATTCTAAACTTCAATTCAACATCCCCAACACCAATCTAGACCAAATACAAGCCCAATTTGATTGGCATTGGGATCCAATTTCACTTTTGGCCTTAAAGCCCGATTTGGACCTATGACCCAAACCTAACCCAAACTCACCCATTTCAACTCCAATTAACCCCAAATCTTTTCTAAACCTTCCTTAACATCCCCATGAACAAAACACTAACATGATTTGCTCAAAACTTTAGACCCAAACCCCACTCAAATTCAACCCAAAATCAAAAAGCCCAATTTTGACCTAAACCTAAACCTAGCCCAAATGAGCCCAAACCCCAAAATCAAAACCCAACCAAAGTCGAAACCTCTTTGAAACACTCCCATAAACATTTCCCAACATTAATTTTACATCAATTTCAACTCTAGCCCAACATTGACCCAAATTAGCCCGATTTGGCCCACTTTAGCCCACTTACCAATTAAACCCAAAGTCAAACCAATTCAAACCCAAATCACTTCAAACTTGTCTCAAATCACTCATGACACATCCTTAAACTAAACCCAACATTTATTTGGCATGGCCCTTTGCAAAATTTTCATCTAAAAGCCCACTTCTAAAGGACATTCAAAAGCCCATTCCAAACCAAACTCGAAAGCCCAAACCCATCCTAAAGCCCACATTACAATCTCATCTCATCCTCACTTAATTAAAATCATTCCTAAGTCCTAAATCAAGCAATCAAATCTTTCTAAACAAAGCCATATGACAAACCATCCAAATTTTACACCAAATGTCCAAAATTCTTAAAACCCATTTTCATGAAATTGACTAAACTTTTCCCTAAGCCAAAGACGAAGCCATGCAAGCCATGGACAAGCCACATGAAGCCATGGAGAGTTTGACATGTGATCAAGCCATTAATGGAAAAAGGAGGACCCCTTTCCTAATCCTTCTTAAGCCTTTTTACCTTAAGCATGTCACACTCTAAACCATGCTTTGCCACCTAATCCATGGATGGAGACTTCACCATTCCATGACAGTGACCCAACTGATCCTCTCGGCCCAAAATCGAGCCATGGGAGGTGCACCCAACCCAAACCAATGGGTTGACCAAATTGAAGCTAAAATAGCCCCTTCCCCTTTCTACTTTGATTCAACCACTTTACACATGTCAAACCTCAATTGAATACACCAAACCCTCGCCACGACCCACCGAACAAGATGGTGACCATGCACTGGCCGGCCGACCACCGTGCCGCCGGAAAACACCATGGCCGAAACCTCGGGAGGAGCCAAACTTTGGAATTCTCCCTTGCCGAGGCTGCCCCATGCCTAGTGGTCACCATGGCTGTTCTTCTCCTCACCGAGCAGGCTGATCCCAAGCCCTAACTCCCCTCGGGAGGCCCTCCGAGCCATGCCTATTTAAACACCACCCCCTCACGGCCATGAAAAGAGAGTTGCACAAACCTTGCCAAAACTACGCCAAAATTGTTCCGGACCCCTCCTCATACACGAGCACTTGATCCCCAGGTGAGATCCCCCTGCCATTTCTTCTCCGTGAGCTCGATTTCGAGTTGAAATCCGAGCCAAAACCAGGACACTTCCCCGCAGTGAACCAATCCCCAAATTGATTGGTCCTACACCTTCACCAGACCAAGGGAAGGTGTCCACCAGCAAAAGCCCCATCTCCGGGCCACCCAGTTGCTCCAGACTCCAAGCTTTGTGATCGATTGTGGTCGAAGTTCAACCTAGACAATTCACTGGACCGGGAGACTTCATGCGGAGCTTGCCGGGATCCGATCGAAGGTGCAACAACTCTCGGATCGAAGCTTCACTTCTCCGAGCAAAGGTATGAGCTAATTCTTCATCCCGAGCTTCGGAGATTCTCCATTTCAAATGCCTTAATTTCAATGCATGTTTACCGTATGGATGTGTTCGTCTCTTCGAGACGAATCCATAGAGCATAAGAACACGAAAATCCATTGAGAATCGAGTGAGTTCTTAGGGTTAGAGTGTGGACGGTCACGGGATCACACCGGTCATGGACGATGAACGGATGCCGTCCATTTAATACACGCGCGGACGGACGGCTCGGATGGCGTCGGACCGGGAGACGGTACGAGAACCGCGGGGCCCGGGTTGCCGACTCGGATGGCGGCGTCGAATGGGAGCGCGCCGCGCGGCATTTCGGAGGCTGCCGAGGTTGACGCGGCGCCGCGTGGATAAGTAGATAAATAGGAATATTTTCTATTTATTTAATTCCCGAGAACTTTAAAAATCCATATCTTTGTGTAGAAAAATCACAAAAATAAAATAAAAATACCCTCTTGCTCGGTGAACGGAGGAGAATAATGTGGAAAAGAAATCAATTAATTTTGTCTAGTATTTTATTTTTAATTAATTATTTACTCCCTGCATTGTTTTAATTCTCCATGCATGTATACAATTCACCATGGCATGAGACTATAGGGCTTTTGAAGCCTCGTCAGAGGCCATCTCTGTGAAAAGTTATTGATTTTTCAAATGCATGTTGCTGTTTTAAGTATTTTAATTTCAAAAATTAGCATGTTGTGAAATAAATTCTAGGAAAATTTGGTGATGTTCCTTATGACCAGAGAACCCTAGGAAAAATAGGATTTGAGTTAATTCACTTAGATTAACCCTAATTGGCTTAAACACCCAAAATAGATCTCTAATTAATTAGAGTTAACCATAGATCAAATTGACTTGAAATCAATTCTCCACTGACCTTTAGGATCAGAGGAACCCATCATAAAAATTTGAGGTCAATTGGACTTGGTTAGCCTCACTAATTGGGTTAATTAAGCCAGCTTAGCCATTTTAAACTTTAAAAATTCATAACTTTCAAAATGTCTTTCAAAAATTCACCAAATTGGTTTTGGAGTCTCTCTGATATCAGGGGAGTTTAAGAAAATTAAAATTTCAATTTTCTAAAAAAGTTGATTTTTAATATTATTTTAATATTTTTAATAATTAAAAAATAATAAAAATCACAAAAATAATAAAATTCACCAAAATGTCATATTTTGAATTTCAATCACTTAGGAACAAGTCCCATATTTTTCCTAGGTCTATTTAGTGAGATATTAATTTTTAAAGCTCTAGGGTAATTTTAAAATTAAAAAAATATATTTTCTAGCATTTTCACCAAAATAATTATAATAAATCAAAGAAAAATCAGAAAATTGTAAAGTTTGGTTCTCTGGAATCCTTGATATCAGAGAGAATTTTAAAAATTATAAAATTCATTTTTCAACATTTATGTTATTTTTAAATTAATTAATACTCCAGAACTTAAAATAATTCTAATAAATAAAATATAATTCAAAAAATTACAAAATTTGGTCCAAGTGGTCCTATGGTCATTAGGAATGTCCCCTAATTTTCTTAAGGACAGAAACTTTCCCTTGGTCATGTCATTGAATTTTCCTTGGAAATTCCTATTTTCTACTAAAAATAATTATATAAATAAATTAAATGCAGAAAAATCACATTTTCTCCTCTCATGTCTTTATTGACATATGAGTGAAGTCTCATAAAAATTTCAAGTTCATTTGAGTTCAATTTAGTGAGTTATGAAATTATTAGGCTTAAAGGGCAAAATGGTAATTAAAATTTTAACCCTTAATTAAAACTTTAGGTTTAATAAAAATTAACAAGTAAAATATTTTGATCCTAATCTGATTTGGATGATTGAAATTTAAATAATTGAAGGGTAGAAACCCATTAAGTAATTTAAAATGATTAAACTTTAAGTAAATAATTAATTGAATTTGGAAGAATAATAAATTTGGAATTATTAAAATAGGGATATTATTAGGAAGAGATTTATTCTTTAATTTAAAAATCCCTAAATTAATCATCTCATTAATACTCAACTCTTAATTAAAGTGATAACTCAAATTTAAAATATTAAAAGACTTAATCATTAAATTAAATTAAATCATTAAACTCTTTCAAAAAATTTCAATTAAATTAAATTAAATTAAGATTAAAAGTTGAATTAAATTAAATTAAAATTAAGTTAAATTAAATAAACAAATTAAATTAAATTAAATGAATTAAATACATTAAATTAAATAAATAAATAAAATTAAATTAAATTAAATTAAATTAAATAAATAAATAAAATTAAATTAAATTAAATTAAATTAAATTAAATTAAATTAAATTAAATTAAAATTAAATTAAATTAAATTAAAATTAAATTAAATTAAATTAAGAAATTAAATCAAATAAATTAAATTGAATTAAATTAAATCAAATCAAATTAAATTAAATAAATTAAATTAAAATAAATTAAATTAAATTAAATTAAGTTAAATTAAATAACCTCACTTAAGACATGAAGGAATAAATCTAAGATAACTTGAACACTATTCCAAACTTAAATCATTAATTTGAACTTAAATTTGAATCACAAATCATTAAGAATCATTTTGCCCTTAGGAGCTTTAGTTATCATAACTCCTAAATAGAACATTAAAATGTTACTTCACTTATAGGACATTCAAATGTCCTAGTTCATCTGAGCAAGTTAACAAAACTTGAAAACCTCGGACGATCGATTCATTTACACAATTAAATTTATTTGGACTTGAAACAATCCTAGAAATATTGAAAAGATGTTTAAGATTCTTCTTAAGCACTTCCTCAATATGATAGGATATTTACGAGAACAATTGAACTTAATTGTTCTTTGATGAAGAAAATCGTCTTCGAACCAAAAACACAAAGAACCTAGACGTCATAGGAAATGACTAGCTATAGGATTAGGAATTTGGTAGAAAACCATAAACCTTTCCCTTAGCTTTACCTAGGAACTTGCTTAAATATTCTAACTGTGTTTTAAGTGCAGCTTGAGATGACGGGAAGACCCTCCGAGTACGCTTTTATTTTATTGCAGTTTATTTTGTTGCATATTTAATGCATCTTTATTTTTCTTGCATGATAAACAACGGTTGCATGAAAACCGACACCTTTAGGACAGAAACCAAAGCTGAAACCCAAAATTAAAATAAAAGACACTACAAGATAAAATCCACCTCCACGACATTTCAAAATATAAGACAACTCAAAATTTAATCACAAACGGAACACAAAACTACAACTACAACTAAATTAAAACGTCTCATTGAATGATCGGGAATACCTCGGATGATGTAACCCACGTGTTGCTAACGGGATTTCCCACGGTCTAAATGAAAGTGCGGAACTCATTTAGTTGAGTTTAGCAAATTCATCCGGACTAAGTGAATTCGATGAAAATAACGGTGCCGGGATGACGGAACCGTGGGATCTTAACCGGTGTCGTTTAATCAACTTTAAGATCTGTTTTAATTAAAACACAAAAACACTTGGAAATTAAGACTTCTCTAAACCAGAACACTTCTCTCATCTCCCGATTTATGATTTCCAAAACTAAACTTCTGCAACAACAAGGAGCTCGGAGCATGGTGGGCAGCACGGCCATCGTCGTCAGCAAAACTTGAACCTACTTCAACAAAACTTTCTTAGAATTAAATAACAAAGCCATAGGACTTCGAGGTAGTTTGCCTAGTGCAACATAAATCCTCAACTCTTCGTTAGGCATTTGCATTGCAAATTAAGCCCTAACCGGTCTTAGGATTCCGAGGTAGTCGTCCGATACGACATAAACCCTCATATCTTCTAGGCAATTTGTATGATTCTATCATATAAATATAAGCCCTAATTAATTAAAATTGGCAAGATTAAAACATTAAATAAACATTAGGACTTTCCTAAATCCAAGCGAAACAATAGGATAGTCGGGAGATTACCGAAGTCCGCTTCGAATCCGTGATCTCTCCTACTTTTCTCCCTTTGGATTCCCAAAATAAAAATGTTCGAATTTGATCCATTCCCTATTGAAATTTCCAAAATTCAATCCTTTTGAAAACTTAAACTTTGAAATTCTTGAGAGCGGAATTATTGATTATTATCGAGAGTTTTCTTAGGTGATTCCCGTCACTTAAGATGTAATTAACTATAGGGGCTTGCCCTTATAGGGAACTTTAAGAACCCGTGTAATATAAACCCTGTTTAATAGTTTCATATTAAGCGGGGAATTTGTCGGCTTATAAAATTGGTTCGCAGACCAAACGGATGTCACAAACCTTTCTAGTTTATTTAATCGAGCCCCATTATCAAGCGAGTGTGTCTATTCTTCGGGATAGATACACGGTTTGTGGTGCGGCGCTCGTTTATATAAACTATTCGGGATGTGAGATCGGTTTGATTTCATATCTTAAAATTTTCAAATTTAAAATTATTTTCAAAATCAAATACTACTTTTCAAATTATTTATTTAAATTAAATTAAAATTCGCCGACAATTTTTGTAGGCGACTCCCTTTTCAAAATAAAACACATAACCTAAAAATATGCCGACAATTCCCAATTTCATTTTGTTCAACCGCCACATATCCCAATTTTGTCAATTTAACCCAATTTGATCAAAAAACCCAAATTTGCCCTTAAGGCCCAAAGTGACCAATTAACCCAATTCATCCCAAATTGAACCCAAATGGCATCCAATCTTCCCCAAATTTGTTTTGAAACTTTCCTAACATCCCCACAAGCAAAACTCTAACTTAGATTACCCAATATTTGGACCCAAACTCCACCCAAGCCTAGCTCAAACCAAAATTTCCCAAATTGGCCTAAACCAATCATGAACCCAAACAAGTTCAAATCTCAAAATTAAGATAAAAAAAATGAAAACTCTTTTTCACACCTCCATAAACATTTTGTAACATTAATTTCACATCAAAACCAAGATTAGCCCAACTTTAGCCCAAGTTAGCCCAATTTGACCCACTTTGGTCCTATTACTAAAAGACCCAAATTAAACCAAATTCAACTCCAAATTACCAAACTTGTTCCAAATCATTCATGGAACATTCCTATACCAAACACAACATTTATTTGACACAAGTTTTGACCAAATTCCACATAAAATTCATTTGGCCCAAAAAGCCCAATTTTGGTCCATAAGCCCAATTCCCTTCAAATTGAACCCCATGACCCATGAAAATTCCCAAATCAAATTTTCAATCAAGTTTTGACATGTTCAAAATCAATTTCAATCAATTCTTAATCATTTTGATGAAGCCACAATCAATTTAAAAATCTAAATCATCATATGCATGCTAAAAACCCATTTTCCTTATGCATTTTGAAAAGCTCATGGCTTTAATTTCAAAAGGCCAATTTGAGCCTACATGTCATAATTCCCTCTTAATATCTATCCATGGCATTCCAAACAATATTTCATGGCATCATGTCCAATCTAATGCATGCATACATGGCATCATACCAAATTAGGCATGTGAGCATAAAAAATCCAAAAATCATGAAAATCATTAATTCCATTTCAATGAAACAATCTCATGGCATTGTGCATGGCATAGCATACCCCATGGGTCATCCTATAGTCATTCCAAAGTCAAGGTTGCCAAATATGGCAAGGAGGAGGTGACCCCTTCTCCTTCCCTTCACTTCCATTTTCCTTTCTTCTAAACAATCAAATCCTTTGTTCAAACTCCCAAACCAGCCACCAAACTTCACCTAAACCTCCTCA
>JAKZJZ010000455.1:0-48808 GCA_022702705.1 Papilionanthe hookeriana x Papilionanthe teres
ACCTAAATCCACCCAATCTTCAATTTCTCAAATTTTCAATTTTTGACCCCCGGGGCCCTACACCTACTAAACCTACCCAAAACCCTTGAAATTACCCAAAATTTTCCAAAATCAATCTCAAACATCTCCACATCACTCAAATTGATCATCCATACCCAAAAATACCAAAAATTCCAAAAATACCTCTCAATACCCTCCAAATACCCAAAATACCCTTCTTGGCCTAAAAATCCAAAAATTCAGAAAATTCCCAGAAAATTCCAGAAAATCCTAAGTATTCCCAATTTCATTTTGTCCAACTACACCATGGGCCAATTTTGTCAATTTACTCCTACTTTTGTCAAAACCCCCAAATTGACCCATTTTAACCCTAAGTGAACCCAATGTCAAACCAAACCTATCCAATTGACCCAAATTCTGGTCCAATTCAATTCTAAACTTCAATTCAACATTCCCAATACCAATCTAGATCAAATCCAAGTCCAATTTGATTGACATTTGGATCCAATCTCACTTTTAGCCTTAAAGCCCAATTTGGACCCATGACCCAAACATAACCCAAACTCACCCAATTCAACTCCAATTAACCTCAAATCTTTTCTAAATCTTCCTTAACATTCCCACAAACAAAACCCTAACATGATTTGCCCAAAATTTGAACCCAAGTCCCACTCAAACTCAATCCAAGGTCAAAAGGCCCATTTTTCGACCTAAACCCAAACCTAACCCAAATTCAACCCAATTCAAATCCAAATCACCCCCAATTTGTTTCAAATCACTCATGACACATCCATGAGCTAAACCCAACAATTATTTGGCCCAACCTCTTTACAAAATTCCCATCCATAAATTCATTTTTAAACTTAAGGGCCCATTCCTTAAACCATTTTAAAAAAAAAGCCCACTTCCACCAAATCCAAAACCCCAAAAAATTCTTCCAAAGCCCATATGACATTTCCCCTCATCATATTTTCAATTAAAATCATCCCTAAGTCCTAAACCAATCATCAAATAATTCTAAATGAAGCTTCATCCAAATTTCCACCAAATTATCCAAAATCCTTAAAATCCTTTTTTATGAAATCGACCAAACCTTTTCCCAAGCCAAATGGAGCCATGGAGCCATGCACAAGCCATATGCAAGCCATGAGAGCCTCTTTACATGTCACCATGCCATTTTGGGCAAAAGGAGGAGGCTCTTTCCTTAATTCCTAAAGGTGATTAACCACTTCCATGATTCCACTAAACCATGCTTAAGCCCTAATCGTGCTTGGATGGTGACTTGACCCTACCGATTATGCCGAGCCAAATCACTTTTCCCTCAGCCCAAAACCAGGCCTCGGGTGGTGCACCTAGCCCAAATGGATGGGTTGACCCATTTAGGTCCAAATCTAGCCATGCCCCATTCCACTTCGGATCAAAGCCTTTACACATGTCCATGGCCAATTGATTGCACAAACCTCCAGCCTCGACCCACCCGACCTCGAGGGTGACCCATGCTCGGCCGGCCGGCCACCGAGCCGCCGGAAAACACCATGGCCGAGAGCTCACATGTGAGCTAACATCGAAATTCTCACTTGCCGAGCCGCCCCATCCCTAGCTGGTCACCATGGCTCGTTCTTCTCCTCACCGAGCAAGCTCGATCCCAAGCCCTAACTCCCCGGGAGGCCTCCCAGCCACTCTCTATTTAAACTCCACCCCTCTCGGCCATGAAGGGAGCGAAGCATAAACCTTGCCAAAACTCGCCAAAATTGTTCCGCACCCTTCTCCACCTTTAGAGCACTCGATCCCCAGTGGAATTCCCCGCCATTTCTCCTCCGAAAGCTCAATTTCGTAGTCGAAATTCCACCCAAAACCAGTGACACTTCTCCACAAAGTGAGCCAATTCCCAAATCGATTGGCTCTACACCTTCACCGCATCAAGAGAAGGTGTCCACCATCAAAAGCCCCATCTCCGGACCACCCGGTTGCTCCGGCCTCCAAGCTTTGTGATCGGGCTTGGTCGAAATCATATCCAGTACAATTCACTGCACTCGAGAGACTTCATCCGGAGCTTGCTAGACCCAATCGAAGGTGCAACAACTCTCGATCGAAGCCACACTTCTCCGAGCCAAGGTATGAGCTAACTCTTCATCCCAAGCTTCGAAGATTCTCTATTTCAAATGCCTTAGTTTCAATGCATGTTAACCGTATGGATGCGTTCGTCTCTTCAAGACGAATCCATAGAGTATAAGAACGTAAAAATCCATCGAGAATCGAGTGAGATCTTGTGGATTTAGTGTGGACGGCTCTCGGGCGAGAACACTTGGGACGATGAACGGATGCCGTCCATTCAATACACGCGCGGACGAACGGCTCGGATGGCGTCGGACCAGGAAACGGTGCGAGAACCGCGGGGCCCGGCCGCCGACTCAAGTGGCGGCGTCGAATGGGAGCGCGACACGTACTCCTTCGGAGTCGCCGATGTTTCGCCGGCGCCGCGTGGATAAGTAGATAAATAGGGTATTTAATGTATTTATTAAATATCGAAACTTCAAAAATCCATATCTTTGTGTAGAAAAATCAGAAAAATAAAATAAAAATACCCCTCTTGCTCAGTGAAGAGAGGAGAATAATGTGGAAAAGAAATCATTTAATTTCATCAAGTATTTTATTTTTTATAATTTATTTACTCTCTGCATTGTTTTAATTCTCCATGCATGCATACAATTCACCATGGCATGAGACCATAGGGCTTTTGAAGCCTTCGAACTTGGGAACATTCCCTGAATTTTCCAAGGTCGAGGCCATCTCTCGTGAAAAGTTATTTATTTTTCAAATGCATGTTGCTCGTTTTGAGTATTTTAATTCCAAAAATTAGCATGTTGTGAAATAAATTCTAGGAAAATTTGTTGATGTTCCTTACGACCAGAGAACCCTAGGAAAAATAGATTTTGGCTTAGTTCATTCAAAACAACCCTAATCGACTTAAACACCCAAAATAGGTCTTTAATTAATTAGAGTTAACCAGGTATCAAATTGACTTGAAATCAATTCTCCACTGACTTTTAGGATCAGAGGAATCCACCATAAAAATTTGAGGTCAATTGGACTTGGTTAGCCCCACTAATTGGGTCGATTAAGTCACTTAGCCATTTTAAACTTTAAAAATTCATAACTTTTAAAATACTTTTCAAAAATTCACCAAATTGGTTTTGGAGCCTCTCTGATATCAGGGGAACCTAAGAAAATTAAAATTTCAATTTTCTAAAAAAGTTGATTTTTAATAATATTTTAATATTTTTAATAATTAAAAAATAATAAAAATCACAAAAATAATAAAATTCACCAAAATGTCACATTTTGAATTTTAATCACTTAGGAGCAAATCCCACATTTTTCCTAGGTCTATTTAGTGAGATATTGAATTTTAAAGCTTTAAGGTAATTTTAAAATTAAAAAAAATGTATTTTCTAGCATTTTCACTAAAATAATTATAATAAATCATAGAAAAATCAGAAAATTGCAAAATTTGTTTCTCTGGTTTCCTTGATATCAGAGAGATTTTTGAAAAATATAAAATTCATTTTTCAACATTTATTTTATTTTTAAATTAATTAACACTCCAAAACTCAAAATAATTATAATAAAAATAATATAATTCAAAAAATCACCAAAATTGGTCCAAGTGCTTCTCTAGTCATTAGGAATGTCCCCTAATTTTCTTAAGGACAGAAACTTTCCTTTGGTCATGTTATCAAATTTTCCTTGAAAATCTCTATTTTCCACCAAAAATAATTATATAAATAAATTAAATGCAGAAAAATCACATTTTCTCCTCTCATGTCTTTATTGACATATGAGTGAAGTCACATAAAAACTTCAAGTTCATTTGAGTTCAATTTAGTGAGTTATGAAATTATTAAGCTTAAGGGGTAAAATGGTAATTAAACTTTTAACCCTTAATTAAAACTTTAGGTTTAATAAAATTAACAAGTAAAATATTTGATCTTAATCTGATTTGGATGATTGAAATTTGAATAATTAAAGGGTAGAAACTCATTAAACAATTTTTAAAATGATTAAACTTTAATTAAATAATAGATTAAATTTGGAAGAATAATAAAATTGGAATTATTAAAATAGGGATATTTATTAGGAAGAGATTTATTCTTTAATTTAAAAATCCCTAAACTAATTATATCATTAATACTCATTTTTTAATTAAAATGATAACTCAAATTTGAAATATTAAAAGACTTAATTAAATTATTAAACTCTTTTGAAATTTCAATTAAAATCAAAAATAAAGTAAATTAAAGATAAATTAAATTAAAATTAAATTAAATTTAATAATTAAATTAAATTAAGACAAATTAAATTAAATTAAATTAAATTAAAATTAAATCAAATTAAATTAAATAATTAAATTAAATTAAATTAAATTAAATAATTAAATTAAATTAAACAATTAAATTAAATTAAATTAAATTAAATAATTAAATTAAATTAAATCAAATCAAATTAATTAAACATCAAATCAAATTAAATTAAATTAAGTTAAATTAAAACCAAATTAAATTAAATTAAATTAAATATAACATTACCTAAGACATAAAAGAAATTAAATATAAAACAACTTAACACTATTCCAAATTTAAACCCTTTAACTTAAATCAAATTATTTGAATACTAATTTACCCTCGAAAGCTTTGATTATTATAACTCCTAAATGAAACATTAAATGAAGTGCTACTTCACTCATAAGATATTCAAATGTCTTAATTCACCTGAGCAAGTTAACAAAACTCGAAAACCTCTGGACGATCGATTCATTTATATAATTAAATTCATTTGTACTTAAAACAATCCTAGAAATATTGAAAAGATGTTTAAGATTCTTCTTAAGCACTTCCTCAATATGATAGGATATCTATAAGAACAATTGGATTTAATTGTCCTTCGATGATGAAAATCGTCTTCAAACAAAAACACAAAGAACCTAGACGTCATAGGAGTCGACTAGCCATAGGATTAGGAATTTGGTAGAAAACCATAACCCTTCCCTTAGCTTTACCTAGGAACTTGCTTAAATATTCTAATTGTGTTTTAAGTGTAGCTTGGGATGACGGGAAGACCCTCCGTGTACGCTTTTATTTTATTGCAATTTACTTTCTTGCAATTTACTTCCCCGCAATCTACTTTATTGCAAATGCACTTTACTTTTCTTGCATGATAAAACAACCGTTGCATGAAAACCCACACCTTTAGGATAGTCCCTAAAACCGAAACCAAAACTAAGTTAAAAGTCATTGCAAGATAAAATTCACCGCCACAACATTTCAAAATATAAAACAACTCAAAATTTAATCACAAACAGTAACACAAAACTACAATTGCAACTAAATTAAAACGTCCCGTTGGATGATCGGGAATACCTCGGATGATGTAACCTACGTGTTGCTAACGGGATTTCCCACGGTCTAAATGAAAGTGTGGAACTCATTCAACTGAGTTTAGCAAATTCATCCGGACTAAGTGAATCCGATAAAAATAATGATGCCGAAGGATGGAACCGTGGGATCTTAACCGGTGTCGTTATAATCAATTTTAAGATTTGTTTTAATCAAAATACAAAACACTTGGAAATTAAGACTTCTCTAAACCAAAACACTTTTCTCATCTCCCCGATTTATGATTTCTAAAACTAAACCTCTCGCAACAACAAGGAGCTTGGAGCATGGTGGGCAAGACGGCCATCGTCATCAACAAAACTTCGAACCTACTTCACAGAAACCTTCTTAGAATTAAACAACAAAGCCATAGGACTTCGAGGTAGCTCGCTTAGTGCAACATAAATCCTCAACTCTTCGTTAGGCATTTGCATTGCAAATTAAGCCCTAACCGGTCTTAGGATTCCGAGGTAGTCGTCCGATACGACAACAAACCCTCACATCTTCTAGGCTATTTGTTTGATTTTATCATACAAATATAAGCCCTAATTAATTAAAATTGGCAAGATCAAAACATTTAAATAAGTATTAGGACTTTCCTAAACTCAAACCAAACGATAGGATAGTCGGGAAATTACCGAAGTTCACTTCGAATCGCCGATTTCTCCTACCTTTCTTCCTTTGGATTCACAAAACAAAATGTTCCAAAATTTGATCCATTCCCTATTGAAATTCCAAAATTCAATCTTTGAAAACCTTAAACTTCGAAATTCTTGAAAGCAGAATTATTGATTATTATCGAGAGTTTTCTTAGGTGATTCCCGTCACTTAAGATGTAATTAACTATAGGGGCTTGCCCTTATAGGGAATTTTAAAGAACCCGTGTAATATAAACCCCGTTTGATACTTTCATATTGCGGTGGAATTTGTCGGCTTATAAAATTGGTTCGCTGCACCAAACGGATGTCACAAAACTTCTAGTTTATTTGATCGAGCCCCACCATCAAGCGATGTGTCTATCCTTAGGGATAGATACACGGCTTGTGGTGCGGCGCTCGTTTATATAAACTATTCGGGATGTGAGATCGGTTTCATCTCATATCTTAAAACTTTCAAATTTAAAAATTATTTTCAAAGCCAAATACTACTTTCTAAAATATATATATATTTAAATCAAATTTAAAATTTAAATTCGCCGACAACTTCGTTAGGCGACCCCTTTTAAAATACAATACAACCTAAAATATGCCGACAAACTTCGGCGACTCCGCTGGGACGATTCCTCTCTCCATTATAATCAAATAATTCTGCTTTCAAAAATCGTTAGTGTATCCATGTCCCTAATGGATCAAACTACCCTTCTTTCCGTTGGAATACTATGTTCATTTCTATCTTGAACAAGTATAGCCAACATTCTCTCGGATTTAGGAGCCACTGTTTAAACACCTCTAAACAGAGAGGTTCCGAGATCCTTTTACCTCATTTCTGAGGTGGGGTGGACCCCCAATAGGTGTTAGTTTAGGAATGATCCTTCGAGTCGAGAAGTCTTGCTTAAGACTTTCTTTCCCTTTCCAACTCGAATCGGATTCCTTACCTTCTCTACACCTTTGAACGTTCCGTTCTAAATAAACAAACCCTCTAATAAGTGATTCTTTTAACAAATGATTCTTTTTTTATAAATACATGGACAAAGAATGAGTTCGGACTCTTTTCAATTCCTTTCTTTTCTTCCTGAAGAAAAGAAGCATAACTTGGGACTGACAACCGGAATCTACCTCGCGAAATGGAAGCCCCGAAACCGATTTTCTCCTTCACCAACGGATCGGACTTCGCCGTCTATAAGGATGAGCCGCCCGACAATGGGGTCATCCGATTCGGACGAGGATTCGAAAACACGAACGTCAAAGTCACCGACGTCTCCTCTTTGCACCGACGAACAAGGTATCCGAAGCCGAGGAACCACCGCTCGAGTTCAACCTTAGGTCGACCCAAGAGTTTCCTCCCCCGCAAAGGGTCCCGACTAGGAGGAGTACCGCTGTCCGCGGGAGGACCGTTCTCACTACCCCCACCGGTCTAGTTGTTTCGCACCTACCCCGACTTCGCCAAATCAAAGGGGAAAGGAATCCGTAACTATGATAAACCCGTTACCGCGGAGGGTACGGATCTTCCCGTAAGACCTTCGTCTTCGAAATCGGGTCCGGCTCGAAGATTCCTTCGCCGACAAAGACCCAAAGAAGAAATAGAAATAGAAGGATCGCCGTGGAAGCCGTAGCCGCCGAGATTGCCTTCCCGGAGGAAATTCCGTAGTTGCCGAATATACACCGTTACCGTAATATACACCACCGCCCGACTACATACCACTTTTGGGAGGAAGCGTGTTCCATCCCCTCTCCGCCGCAGAGGATGAGGAGAATGTTCGAAAGATTGCCGCCACATTACCACGTACCCGCATACTACAACGATAGCCGCAAGAAAAGAATCAGAACTACGTCGTTTACTCGACTGCAAACTTTGGTAGAAAAGCTAGCAAGGAAGGAAAACTGCCCCGTGTCGGAAATTCTACGAAGGATAGGACGGGTGCCAGTCAAATCCCGTCTTGGGCCTCGAGTAGAACCCGCCGTCATGATAGAAAAGCCAAGCAAGAGAATGAAGGCTAGCCCGCCTGTCGTAGTATCAGGGTTACAGATTAGGGAGGATACCACCTTCCAGCATTTGGCCGATAGCACCATCCGGTCCTAGACCTTCCGCCGCTAGAAGGATGGTGTGGCGTCCCACTACGGGGCAATTGAGATTGAAACAACAGACCTCGAGAAAGAAAGTCTTGCCAGGAGGCCGGAATCGAAGAAAGTGCTACCGCGATGAAGGGGACTCGTGAAAAAGGACCCGCAACCATCGCATGACAACCACAAAGATACACGAAAGCTCCGCTAGAAGATGCCATGGAAAAGCCGAGAACCGACATCCGACGGTTGGCAAAAGAAAGAGAAGAAAAGTTCGGAGATGAGATCGACTCATCGGAATTCATGGACAATGAATATGCGAAATCAACATGGTTGAGACACGAGCTTTATCGCCTCTCAAGGTGCTCCCGCAGCTCGCAGAAGAGAGGAGCCGTAACCGATGAAGAGACAGCCTTCAGGAAAAGGACGACCCGATCGCTCAAATGGCGAAGAGGATGGAAGAGATGGCCGTAGCTCCGGCCACTCTCCGCAGTCAAGTACAACCACATAGAGAGACACCCCCGTAAGTCATTCACATCGTAGACGGAGGAAAGGAGATTACATCCGTCAATGGGGATGACCACCGAAAAAGGATACAACACAAAGTATGATCCCCGAAAAGGATATCAAGAACTTGGTAGAGCAGCAGCATGCGAGAAGCCCTAGCACAATCGAAGAACGGGACATCCATTCGGACGGTAGACCTTACCCGTAAGAATTCGACGCCGTCCAATACCCGAAAGGCTTCGTACCACCTCTCGTTTAAGACCTTCGACGGAACCGGAATCCCCGACAAGATGTTGCACACTTTCGTGCCAGCTTGTTGCAATGTCGGCGGAGCGATGCGTTACTCTTCCGACAGCTCGTTAGTAGTCCGTCAGAATCGCCTTCGACCGGTATGCGGATTACCCAACGGTTCTGTGAAGACATTCTCAGAGCTAGAGAGTCTTTTCATTAAGCGATTTGCCGGAGCTCAGCACCACATCACTATAGGTGATTTAGTGGTAGAGAAACAAAGGCCGAATGAAACTTTGGTGGATTACATACTTCGATGGAGAAACTTAAGCATGAAGTGTGAACCACAACTGCAAGAACAACATGCGATCGGCATCTTGCTTAAAAGCATTCACGGCCCGATAGCACTTCTCCTCAAGGGATTCACTATTAAAACTTTTGAGAAGTTGTTAAGCAAGGCCGGAAGCTTGCAAGAAGAGGCGAAGCAATTAAGTTTTGCCGACAAGACGGACAAGCAAAAGCCGGTGAAGACTTTCGAAAAGAAATTTGGGGTCGTTGCAGCAGTTGACAAAGGCAAACAACCGATGCAAATACCACCGTAACGGCCGCAAAGCAACTACAACAAAATTACCAAGAACCCCGGTCCAACTATCATCGTCTCCGCAAGATGAACAATCGTCTCGTCCGCAACGTACATCGAGGAGCTTCGAGCAGAGAATATCCGTTCAAAAATGAAGCAAGCACTAAAGATGTTCCGTAGCTTAATGAAAACTCCGGATTTCCAACTGCCGAGCCCAAAAGACCAGTAGGAAGTCAACAAGAAAGGTGATCCCAACTTTTGCCCCTACCATCGGATGCTTGGGCACAAGATAGAAGACTGCATTACCTTCAAAAGTTAGCTCAACGACAACCTTCGGAAAGGAAATATAACAATCCCGAAGGAGTACATGAAGGAACCCCAGAAAGGAGGTTCCGTCAATGTTATCTCAACCGATCCCGTCATCCCGATAGATCCCTATGCAACTGACGATGGATGGACTACCGCCTGGACGAGATCTTCAAATAAGATTTTAGACAACATCCGAACCGCTTCAGTGCGAGCTTCAATTCGTAGTTCGAGACCTCGTTAAGCCGGTACTATCACTTGCGATAGAAGAACCACCTCGACAGGAGAAAATCGAAGAGAAGAAGAAAATTGACGAAGAAGAGGGGACCGAGACTCCTAAGGCTAGTACTAGGGGCCGCTTATCCTAGGATAGTTGTTTCCGATTCGGGGAGAAATCCCTCGAACCTCCGATTTTGTATGATTATCTCGCTCACTTCGGTGGGATCATATAATGATAAGGGTGATGGCGTTGGCTACGTTTTGACCGTTTCTAACGATTACGTAACTAGCGACAATCCGGCGTCGATTTCGATACCAACAACAATTCTCAAATCATACATGATCTCGACGATCACAATGACAAAGAAGGCATCCATCAAGGAGGCTACGAGAGTTCAACAAGCAACGGATCTATCCGTGAGTTTCGAGGAGCTCCGAGCTACGATAGAGTTAGAGCCTTCGCATTTTGAAGATAATCCGGAAGAGCTCGTCATTCCGATTCAGGAGGAGACACCAAGCAAACTCAACGCTAGATTCGAAGAAATTACGTAAGTCAACTTGAGAAGTGGAAGAGTTCTACCTCCGAGAATGGGTCCAAAAGACAAAGGAAAGCAGGTGGTTGTTCAAGAAGAACCAACCCCAGCAGAAGAAATACCCATTCTAGAATAAGCCGAGACGCAGGGAAACAAAGTGGACTACAACGTGCTAGCCCATCTTAGGAAACTACCGGCCAAACTGAGCATTTACGATGCTCTCATCTTATCAAAGGAGATGAGGGAAGCTCTGATCAAGGCCTTACTTGATCCGGAATTTGCTTAGCTCAAATGGCCGGAGATTCCTTAGATGAGGTTTGCTCGTTAAAGGAACAACGAGGTGTTACCTTCACGTACAATGACCTACTACTTGGGATGCAGATCACAACCGACCGTTGTACATTTCAGCTTACAATCGGGAAGTTTACGCTCTCCGCAGTATTGGTGGATCCAGGAGCATCAATCAATATAATGAGTCTTCGAACACTAAGCATACTTGGAAATTGATGCTCGCGAGCTCGAGGCCGACAAAATGTTATTAAGAGGATTCAACCGTAAAGGAGAAAGAGCCCTCGGTCAATAACGCTACCGATGAAGACCGGTGATTTAGCAAAGACAACCGCAAAATTTCATATAATCGATTCGAAACGTCGTTCAACGCTCTACTCGGGCCGACCATGGATACATGAAAACAGGATGGTACCATCATCTCTACACCAAGTGCATCAAGTACTACGATGGAGGGGAACAAGTGCATCAAAGGTGACTTGCAACCATTCTCCGTACATGAAATCGGAATCCACGAAGATGCGGCTTATTATGCACCGCCAAAGAAAACAATCTTCTCCGCAGATACCGTAACAAATAAAGCAAAGAAAGTTCGTGACAACGAAGAACCCGAAGTTCTAGTCCAACAGCTCACTCACCACTCCCTTCCGGCGAGATGGTGAAGGTTTCTCCACAACTCGCATCCGAGGTCAAGGCCGGGACGAGGCCGTGGTAGAGACACTAGGACAATCGGACGGAGGAAACCAACCATCAATGTTGATCGGGAAGATAGTTCGAAGAAGAAAAAGAAATCAAGCAAGAAGCAACGAACAATAAGTCGAAAGAAGCCGCAATACAAGATTCCCTCGAAGATGAAAAGAACGAAGAATACAAATCAATGTACGAGAAGATTAACCACTATGTACATACTATGACCCTAACTCCGATCCATTCTAATAAGATCGAGGGTATGGAGGTCAAAGAGGTACGTAGTGACGGTGCAAAGCCGATCAAATTCTACCGCGGTGCTTCTTCCTCCAAAACTGAAAATAATGTACAATTCGAAGATGTCACTTCATCGAATTAATGGAATTACCTTTTGAGTGGTACTCTCCCCGTGTTCAAAATTTAATTCAACGTGGTTTCTTACCTCGACAATGGACAAAAGGCCAATCACAACATTTTGAAAAGTTATGGAATAACTCCGGCCGTCCTCCCAATTTAAAGTATGGACTCGGATTCGGCACGGTAGGTCGAGCCGACGATACCGAATTTTGCTTGGTTGTCACTTGCAAGTCCAATGAAAACCGCATGGAAACTACGGACGAACTCGAAGATTTACAAATTGGAGACGCTCCACCGAATTCGAAGAAGAAATTAAATCCACAATAGATGAGTTAATGGAAGTTAACTTGCGTACTAGCGAAGAGCCTAGACCTACCTTTGTTAGCTCCTTACTCAATAAAGAAGACTCCGAAGAAATAATCAAGTTATTAATGGAATTTAAAGACTGTTTTGCTTGGAGCTACGATGAAATGCCATGATTAGCCCCAGAGGTTGCAGTCCATAAGCTAGGAGTGGATCCTACTTCGTTCCGATCGTACAAGGTCCCGTAAGAATGCGTCTGGAAATCGAACAACAAGTCATAGCCGAAGTTAAAAAGCTAATAGACGCTAAATTTGTCCGTGAAGAACAATACCCGACTCGGTTAGCCAATGTGGTGCCGATCGTAAAGAAGAATGGTCGGATCGAATTTGTGTGGACTTTAGAGATTTAAACAAGGCATGTCCAAAAGATGAATTCCCTCTACCGATTCCGGAACCGATGATCGATATTGCTTCGACACATGAAATATTCTCATTCATGGATGGATCTTCAGGATACAACCAGATAAAAATGGCTCCGGAAGATGAAAAGCTTACGAGCATTCGAACGCCGATCGAGTATTTTGCTACACGGTGATGCCATTCGGATCGAAGAACGCAGGAGCAACTTACCAAAGAGCAATGACAAGAATTTTTGATGATCTCATCCACAATCAAGTCGAGTGCTACGTGGACGATGTCGTCATCAAAAGAAAAGTAAAGGAAAACCACCTATATGATTTGAGAATTGTTTTCGAACGATTAAGACAATTTAACCTTAAGATGAATCCTTAAAATGCGCCTTCGGCGTCACCTCCGGAAATTCTTAGGATTCGTTGTCCGACATCGTGGAATTGAAATCGACCCGAGAAGATTAAAGCCATCTTAGAAATGCCGCCTCCCAAAACCTTAAAACAACTACGATCTTTTCAAGGGAAGCCGGCATATCTTCGACGCTTTATCTCAAACCCGTCGGTAGGTGTCAGCCTTTCTCGGCACTAGTTAAAAAGGACGCCAAATTTATTAGGGAAGAGAAATGCCGAAGGCCTTCGAAGACATTAAACAATATTTAATGACACCTCCTCGTCTTAGCAGCCTCGGCCTCGGGTAGATCACTGATACTTTACACCGCGGCTCTAGACGACTCCTCGGAGCCCTGTTAGCCTGTGTCAATGATGAGGGTAAAGAAAATGCTCTTTACTACTTAAGCCGTCGTTTACTTCCGACGGAAGTAAGGTATCCCGCAATTGAAAAGCATTGTTTGGCCCCGATCTTCGCCGCTCAAAAGCTCGAGCACTACATGCTTTCTCACAAGGTCAACTTGATTTCGAAGTTTAATCCATTGCAATACTTGATGACTCGTCCAACACTTTCCGGCGGACTTGCCGTATGGTCAATGATATTATTGCAATTCGATATAACTTTCGTGCCTCTGCGTGCCGTAAAGGGACAAGTCTTAGCGGACTTCCTCGCAAAGACACCCTTTGCCGACCGAATCTCCTCTCAATGACGATCCGCCGATGAACAAATAATGAACCTAGAAGACCTCGACGATCGACGTTGGGAATTATATTTCGACGGAGCATCTTCAAGCACACAAAGACGAAGAATCGCAAGTGATAGTGCCCGGTAAGGCAGGAATCGGGCTAATCTTTATAACACCGGAGCGGGGATGTTAAGATACTCCTACCACTCGACGGAACCGTGTACAAACAACGAAGCGTAATACGAAGCCCTCATAACGGGATTGGAATTAACCATTCAAATTGGGATAACAGTACATCAACATCTACGGGATTCACAAGTTAATCATTCAACAGATTGCCGGACAATACAGAGTTTTAAAGCCAAGACTCGAACAATACTTCCAAGATGCCATACAACTGTTGAACAGATTCCAAATGTGACAATCTACAAAATTCCTAGAAAAGAGAATGCTTTGAAGCAGATGCTTTAGCCCGTCTCACAAAAGAATTTTCCTGTTTGCAAGATGAATCGATGGAAGTGTCGTTCACGGACGTCGAGTCCTATCACAACTTGACATAGACATGATACACAAATCGAAGAAGGAAAAGAATCAACTAGCAGACAGTGACGAAAAACACAGAAGATCTGGCGACAGCCATCGATGGACTACTCGCAAACAGAAAGCTACCGTGACGATAGGTCGCCGGCCCATCGCATCAAGAAAAGAACTCTATCCTACGCATTAATAAACAACACATTGTACAGAAGGTCTTTTCGATCAAATGTGGCTAAGGTGCTTAAGCGGGTCCGAGGCCCGTGAAATCGTTAAAGAGGTGCATTCGAGACTCCGTGGCGCTCACCGACCGGGTCCAAAAATGAAGATGAAAATTAAAAGACTAGGGTACTACCGGCCCTCGATGATGACCGACCGCATGAAAATCGCCAAGAGCTGTCACCAATGCCAAGTGCACGGAGTGGTTCTACACCAACCTCCAAATGTGCTACACCCGACAATTGCGTCGTGGCCGTTTGAATGTTGGGGCACAGATATAGTGGGTCCAATAGAACCACCATCTTCGAAAGGACATCGTTTCATTCTTGCGGCTACGGATTACTTTTCCAAGTGGGCGTGCAGCTCCACTTAGAGAAGTGAAAGCACACCACGTGCTACGCTTTTCAAGAACCAAGTTGTCTACCGTTTCGGAGTGCCGCGCAGGATCATCTCGTATAATGGGTCGGCATTCGAAGCACACAAATCAACAATTTTGTCGTGAGACACGGAATCGACCGGCGATACTCGACGATTTACTACCCAAGAGCAAACGGTCTCGCCGAGGCTTTTAATAAAACTCTCGTTCAAATCTTAAAGAAAACCCCGGACGATAATAAGAGAAATTGGCACGAGAAATTGTTAGAAGCCTTATGGGCCTACCGGACAACCTTCGTAACTAATACTCAAGCTACACCTTACGCTCTCGGTGTATGGGTCCGAGGCGAGTGTTACCTTTAGAGGTTCAGCCTTCCTTCACTCGTAATCGCAGTTGCAAACAAGATCACGACGAAGAAAACGCCGATTACGACTCGAAGAATTAGAAAGCTTGAAGGGAAAAGACTTGCAGCGCAACTGAATTTAGAACTATACCAAGCTAAGATGGTTCAAGCCCATGACAACCGGGTCCGCCCAAGAACCTTCAAAGTTGGTGACTTAGTTCTCGTTCTCAAGAGACCTATTCTCGCACACCGCAAGATAGGAGGAAAATTTGAACCCACTCGGGAAGGACCGTTTCGTGGTTGAAGCAAGATACTCGGGAGGTTCCTACTAGCTAGTGAATTGCCGTGGAGAACGACATATGCTTCCGATCAACGGACGATACTTGAAAAAGTATTACGCTACTCGATGTTTCGAAGGAATGAATTCTTCATCCCTAAGAAACACGGCAAAGTAATTACTTATGATCGGGTCCGAACCCAAAAATAATAAAATGTGCTAAGATAAATAAAATCATGATAATTAAGTTTTCCTTGTTTTCTTCTTCAAATCAAAATCTCTTCCCTCATCTTATCCTACTTCATTCTCGTTAAATTTTAAAATATAAGAATAATAAAAAATGTATCTTTAATAAACATTTTCTTAATGTTCTTGTTCTTAGTATAGACCCTCGATCCTTTTCCTTGTCTTTTCGTAGGGAAATGTCGAACGGGCGGTTGGTTTTGAACTTTAAGAATGGCGTAAGCCTTGCACTCGATGAAAAGAGGGTGAAAGATGGAGCGATAATCGAGATCGACTCGCATTTCGCACCAGCAGGCCTACAAGACGAGGAAAGTGACTCGGGTCCCGGCTAACCGAGAAGAACTACCCGGCGTACAGATGATGAAAGTGGGTGGCCCAAGCCACCAATCCAACAACAAGAAAAGAAAAGCAAACACCGAAGAAGATAAGAAAATAAAGTCCGTAGTCGCTACAGCGGAAGGCGGAGCTCGCCGCCGCCGCGCCCGCAGAGATTCAAGAAGTTCGGAGGGCTACTCTCACGCCCACACAACGAAGGAATAAGAATCGCCGTATCCGTAAGATGTTAACAAAACTAGCCGCGGACCGGCGCGACGAGACAATCGCTAATGCCGGCACATACACTTCAAGGACACCGGTTCACCGAGAACCCGAAGAAAGGAGGCCAGCTCCTAGGATAACGAAAAGAACCGGGGAAATCTCCGGAAGATCGAAGAAAGAAGGCTACCACGCCACCGGATAGAACCACCAGCAGCTGCATGACCTTGTTGCGAAGCAACCCCGGGGATGTCCCGACGTGCATCATCCCCGAGGAGCCGAGGTATGCGGGGGAACGTGAAGGGATTGAACCATATATCCCACAATATGTCACAAGGCCTCGCCATCCGCAGATCATTCCGGAATACGAGCTGGAGAGGATGCGAATGTTGAAAAGAAAACTTTTGAATACTTCGAGAGAATTAAAGGAAGAAGAATCAACATACTAGAAGGCCTCGAGCTACACACCGACGTATTCTCGCAGTATGAACAACAACGAAATCGTGGACCGTATCCAGGATCTGAAAAGAATGGGCCGAGCAGGCCGCCTGAGGGAAAATACATACTCGGAACCCCGGAGATGGATGCCAGGGAAAGGAAGAATCACAATACAATGAGGATGCTGCTACAACTTTGCGGAAGACAGGAAGGGAAACCCTCCGGGAATACTCCGTCATGGCCAAGTAGATCCGATGCCATTAGTTATCAAGAGAATGGTAAAAAGATTGATAACATGGAGGGTACTGCCAGCAGATTGCATACCCAATAGCTGCATTATCAATATCTACAAACAAGGTGACCGCATACCCCCACATATTGATCACCACGACTTCGTCGACCTTTCGCACCGGTCTCCTTCCCGAATGAGTGCAACATCATGTTCGGATCCGACCTCCGGATAGCAGGGTCCGGGTGAGTTCCGAGGGCCAGTAAAGATACCTTTACCGGTGGGTTCCGTCATGATACCGCAAGGTAACGGAGCGTATATCGCAAAGCATTGCATACCGTGGGTGCCGATAGAGCGAATCTCGGCTACTTTCGGGAGGATGGACGACAAGCAAAATACCTTACCATTTCCAACCGGATCCGTAGCTAGAGAACCTCCGGCCTTACGAGTCGTGAGTTACATGGGAAATATCACACCTCCAATGTACATCCAAATCGGCATCCTTGCCAAGGATGGCTTGGAAGGTGATGTTATTAACCATGTACCCCACTATTCGTACATGGATTTTTGATGGATGCTTCTTTTGATGGATCAACAAAGATCATACACGATCCGTTTTGATTCTACATGGATTGTATGAAATATATTCCGCATCGAGTTGTATGATGTATTTTCAACATGATTGGAATGAAAGTGACCATGTCACGTTTTTGGCCTTCACCTCTTTTGTGCAAATTGATTGGGAAACGCCATTAAAGTTAAATGAACTTCGAACAAAGAACGAAAATAAATAAAACAAAAAAAAGAGAATAAAAGAAAACTTTCTAAAAAAAAATCTGAAAAATGACAAACACCAAGTTCACATGAACATTAAATAAACAATAAAATAAAATTTGAACCATTAAAAGACAAACGAAATCAACATGAATGATAAATCAAATCACAAAGCAAATTCTCAATCAAATTTCAAATTCAATCTTTCCAAATTCCAAATCAAAATTCAATCTTTTCAAATCACAAATCAAATTCTCAATCAAAGTCTAAATCCACTCCCGATCAAGTTTCAAATTTGATCTTCCAAATTTCAAATCAAATCTTAAATCAAATTTCAATCGAGTTCAAACTCATCCTTCCAAATCTCAAATTCAATCTTTCCGCATTTCAAGTCTCAATCAAATTCAAATTCAATTTCTTCCAGATCTCGAATCAAATATCAGTCACATCAAATTCAAACTTTTGGGTCGAGGATTTTACATCCAAGACTGCACTGCTTTAGGATTCTTTTTCTATTGCACTGAAGTACATCAAATTCAAACCTTTTGGGTCGAGGATTTTACATCCAAGACCGCACTCGCTTTAGGATTCTTTTCCTATCGCACCGAAGTACATCAAATCAAACCTTTTGGGTCGAGGATTTTACATCCAAGACCGCATCGCTTTAGGATTCTTTTCCTATTGCACCGAAGTACATCAAATTCAAACCTTTTGGGTCGAGGATTTTACATCCAAGACTCGCACTCGCTTTAGGATTCTTTTCCTATTGCACCGAAATACATCAAATTCAAACTTTTGGGTCGAGGATTTTACATCCAAGACTCGCACCGCTTTAGGATTCTTTTCCTATTGCGACCGAAGTACATCAAATCAAACCTTTTGGGTCGAGGATTTTACATCCAAGACCGCACCGCTTTAGGATTCTTTTCCTATTGCACTCGAAGTACATCAAATTCAAACTTTTGGGTCGAGAATTTTACATCCAAGACCGCACCGCTTTAGGATTCTTTTCCTATCGCACCGAAATACATCAAAATTCAAACTTTTGGGTCAAGGATTTTACATCCAAGACCGCACTCGCTTTAGGATTCTTTCCCTATCGCACCGAAATACATCAAAATTCAAACTCTTTTGGGTCGAGGATTTTACATCCAAGACCGCACCGCTTTAGGATTCTTTCCCTATCGCACCGAAATACATCAAATTCAAACCTTTTGGGTCGAGGATTTTACATCCAAGACCGCATCGCTTTAGGATTCTTTTCCTACCGCACCGAAGTACATCAAATCAAACTCTTTTGGGTCGAGGATTTTACATCCAAGATCGCACTCGCTTTAGGATTCTTTCCCTATTGCACTGAAATACATCAAAATTCAAACTTTTGGGTCAAGGATTTACATCCGAGACTGCATTGCTTTAGGATTCTTTCCCTATTGCGATGAAATACATCAAAATCAAACTCTTGATGTTAAGGATTTTACATCCAACACCGCATTACTCTGAGATATCTTCTCATTGCAACGATTCAATCTAATCAATTCAATTTTCTTTCGAGGTTGGAGATGTTACATCTAAAACCTCAAAATCCCAATTTTCATTTCAAATCAAATCCCTTCAAATAAATTTCGACAAACTTCAATCTAAATTGAAACCCCAAACTAAAATTTAAACTCACACATCAAAACATAAATTGAAACAAAATAAAATCTAAATCGAAATTCCCCGCATCATGTGATTTGGGATTCACCTCCTTTTCCTTTCCCTGGCGAGAGTTCAAGAATCTCCGGTTCCGGAGATATACTTGACACTCCCCAGCAGAAACTCTTCTACTTCGTCCTAATTTCGTCACTTGGACATCTCGTGTTGGTTTTGTTGATCGCTTCGGTCAACACCATACGCGCGGTGTGCTCCGTCACCACCACACCTATCGGGGTCCATTTGTTGACCTCATTTTTGATGAGGTCTTCCCTTCTTCTTTTTAGTGCTTAGGATCTAGCCTTAGGCTTTTCCTTCGACTATCTTAGAGGACTAGAATTGGAACCCACCTTTTAGAAATTCAAACCACTTCTAAACTCCCCGCAAACTCCACAAACTCGACTATAGACCCCTAATCACCTAGAGGGTTGAAATCAAATGTGGAAGTTTAAAGGATGAGTTCCTATAGGACTCTTTGGCCTTAGGACTGCCCTGGGTGGCCTGGTCTGGTGAAGGGGCTGACTTACATTACACTTACACACTACATTTCCACACACTTCCTAAAACCACACCCATACCCAACTTAACCTCCTGACTCATGTGGGTGATTCACATGGATGGTCCTTAACCCCTAAGCCCTTGGCTTAGAGGGTTAGGAACAACATAATGAATGCCTCAAATGAGTCCTTTCATGGCTCATATGGGCTTGAAATGGTTTCATGGCTCAACCAAAATGATTTCTTTCCACCTAAATCCACCCAATCTTCAATTTCTCAAATTTTCAATTTTTGACCCCCGGGGCCCTACACCTACTAAACCTACCCAAAACCCTTGAAATTACCCAAAATTTTTCAAAATCAATCTCAAACATCTCCACATCACTCAAATTGATCATCCATACCCAAAAATACCAAAAATTCCAAAAATACCTCTCAATACCCTCCAAATACCCAAAATACCCTTCTTGCCCTAAAAATCCAAAAATTCAGAAAATTCCCAGAAAATTCCAGAAAATCCTAAGTATTCCCAATTTCATTTTGTCCAACTACACCATGGGCCAATTTTGTCAATTTACCCTACTTTTGTCAAAACCCCCAAATTGACCCATTTTAACCCTAAGTGAACCCAATGTCAAACCAAACCTATCCAATTGACCCAAATTCTGGTCCAATTCAATTCTAAACTTCAATTCAACATTCCCAATACCAATCTAGACCAAATCCAAGTCCAATTTGATTGACATTTGGATCCAATCTCGCTTTTAGCCTTAAAGCCCAATTTGGACCCATGACCCAAACATAACCCAAACTCACCCAATTCAACTCCAATTAACCTCAAATCTTTTCTAAATCTTCCTTAACATTCCCACAAACAAAACCCTAACATGATTTGCCCAAAATTTGAACCCAAGTCCCACTCAAACTCAATCCAAGGTCAAAAGGCCCATTTTTTGACCTAAACCCAAACCTAACCCAAATTCAACCCAATTCAAATCCAAATCACCCCCAATTTGTTTCAAATCACTCATGACACATCCATGAGCTAAACCCAACAATTATTTGGCCCAACCTCTTTACAAAATTCCCATCCATAAATTCATTTTTAAACTTAAGGGCCCATTCCTTAAACCATTTTAAAAAAAAAGCCCACTTCCACCAAATCCAAAACCCCAAAAAAATTCTTCCAAAGCCCATATGACATTTCCCCTCATCATATTTTCAATTAAAATCATCCCTAAGTCCTAAACCAATCATCAAATAATTCTAAATGAAGCTTCATCCAAATTTCCACCAAATTATCCAAAATCCTTAAAATCCTTTTTTATGAAATCGACCAAACCTTTTCCCAAGCCAAATGGAGCCATGGAGCCATGCACAAGCCATATGCAAGCCATGAGAGCCTCTTTACATGTCACCATGCCATTTTGGGCAAAAGGAGGAGGCTCTTTCCTTAATTCCTAAAGGTGATTAACCACTTCCATGATTCCACTAAACCATGCTTAAGCCTAATTGTGCTTGGATGGTGACTTGACCCTACTGATTATGCTGAGCCAAATCACTTTTCCCTCAGCCAAAACCAGGCCTTGGGTGGTGCACCTAGCCCAAATGGGTGTGTTGACCTCATTTTTGATGAGGTCTTCCTTTCTTCTTTTTAGTGCTTAGGATCTAGCCTTAGGCTTTTCCTTTGACTATCTTAGAGGACTAGAATTGGGACCCGCCTTTTAGAAATTTAAACCACTTCTAAACTCCCCGCAAACTCCACAAACTTGACTATAGACCCCTAATCACCTAGAGGGTTGAAATCAAATGTGGAAGTTTAAAGGATGAGTTCCTATAGGACTCTTCGGCCTTAGGACCGCCCCGGTGGCTCGGTCTCAGTGAAGGGGCCGACATACATTACACTTACACACTACATTTCCACACACTTCCTAAAACCACACCCATACCCAACTTGACCTCCTCGACTCATGTAGGTGATTCACATGGATGGTCCTTAACCCCTAAGCCCTCGCTAAGAGGGTTAGGAACAACATAATGAATGCCTCAAATGAGTCCTTTCATGGCTCATATGGGCTTGAAATGGCTTCATGGCTCAACCAAAATGATTTCACCCCACTCAAATTCACCCAATCTTCAATTTCCCAAATTTTCAATTTTTGACCCCGGGACCCTACACCTACTAAACCTACCCAAAACCCTCGAATTACCCAAATTTTGGCAAAATTTCCAAATTACCTAAAATTTTCCAAAATCAATCCCAAACACCTCCACATCACTCAAATTGATCATCCATACCCAAAAATACCAAAAATTCCAAGAAAACCTCCCAATACCCTCCAAATACCCAAAATACCCTTCTTGGCCTAAAAATCCAAAAATTCAGAAAATTCCCAAAAAATTCCAGAAAATCCCAAATATTCCCAATTTCATTTTGTCCAACTACACCATGGGCCAATTTTGTCAATTTACCCTACTTTTGTCAAAACCCCCAAATCGACCCATTTTAACCCAAAGTGGACCCAATGTCAAACCAAACCTACCCAATTGACCCCAATTTTGGTCCAATTCAATTCTAAACTTCAATTCAACATTCCCAATACCAATTTAGACCAAATCCAAGTCCAATTTGATTGACATTTGGATCCAATTTCACTTTGGGCCTTAAAGCCCAAATTTGGACCCATGACCCAAACTTAGCCCAAACTAACCCAATTCAACTCCAATTAACCCCAAATCTTTTCTAAACCTTCCTTAACATCCTCATAAACAAAACACTAACATGATTTGCCCAAGATTTTGACCCAAACCCCACTCAAATTCAACCCAAAATCAAAAAGCCCATTTTTGACCTAAACCCAAATCTAACCCAAATAGGCCCAAACCTCAAAATTAAAACCCAACCAAAGCCAAAACCTCTTTGAAACACTCCCATAAACATTTCTTAACATTTATTTTACATAAATTTCAACTCTAGCCCAACATTGGCCCAAGTTAGCCTAATTTGACCTACATTGGCCCATTTACCAAATAAACCCAAATTCAACCCAATTCAAACCCAAACCACCTTAAATCTATTTCAAGTTACTCATGACACATCCATGAGCTAAACCAACAATTATTTGGCCCAACCTTTTACAAAAATTTTCATCCATGAACACATTCATAAACTTAAAAGCCCACTTCCCTTAAACCCTTCTAAAAGCCCATTTCCTTCAAAATTCAAAAGCCCAAATCTACCCTAAAGCCCACATGACATCTCCATTTGTCATCCATTTAATTAAATCCATTACCTAAGTCCTAAAATCACCATCAAATTATTCCAAATCAAGTTTCATACAAATTTCCATCAAAACATCCAAAATTCTTAAAACCCATTTCCATGAAATTGACTTCACTTTTCCCAAGCCAAATGGAGCCATGGAGCCATGCACAAGCCATATGCAAGCCATGAGAGCCTCTTTACATGTCACCATGCCATTTTGGGCAAAAGGAGGAGGCTCTTTCCTTAATTCCTAAAGGTGATTAACCACTTCCATGATTCCACTAAACCATGCTTAAGCCTAATTGTGCTTGGATGGTGACTTGACCCTACCGATTATGCCGAGCCAAATCACTTTTCCCTCAGCCAAAACTAGGCCTTGGGTGGTGCACCTAGCCCAAATGGGTGGGTTGACCCATTTAGGTCCAAATCTAGCCATGCCCCATTCCACTTTGGATTAAAGCCTTTACACATGTCCAAACCCAATTGACTTCACCATTGCCAAGCCCTGACCTCCCTGGTCAAGATGGTGACCCATGCCTGCCGGCCAGCCGCCTGGATCGCCGGAAAACACCACACCCGAGAGCTCACATGTGAGCCAACTTTGGAATTCCACCTTGCCGAGCCGCCCCATGCCCAATGGCCACCATGGTCGTTCTTCTCCTCACCGCAGCAAATCGATCCCAAGCCCTAACTCCCCCTGGGAGGCCTCCCAGCCAGCTCTATTTAAACTCCACCCCTCTCGGCCATGAGAAGGGCTGAAGCAAAAACCTTACCAAAACTCTGCCAAAATTGTTCCAGACCCTTCTCCACTCTTAGAGCACTTGATCCCCAGTGAGATCCCCCTGCCATTTCTCCTCTCGTAAGCTCAATTTCGGAGTCGAAATTCCACCCAAAACCAGGACACTTCTCCACAATGGAGCCAATTCCCAAATTGATTGGCTCTACACCTTCACCGGACCAAGGGAAGGTGTCCACCATCAAAAGCCCCATCTCCGAGCCACCCGGCTTGCTCCAGCCTCCAAGCTTTGTGATCGGGCTTGGTCGAAATCATATCCGGATAATTCACTGGACTCGAGAGACTTCATCCGGAGCTTGCTAGGACCCAATCGAAGGTGCAACAACTCTCGCATTGAAGCCACACTTCTCCGAGCCAAGGTATCGAGCTAACTCTTCATCCCGAGCTTCCGAAGATTCTCTATTTCAAATGCCTTAGTTCCAATGCATGTTAACCGTATAGATGTGTTCGTCTCTTCGAGACGAATCCATGGAGTATAAGAACGTAAAAATCCATCGAGAATCGAGTGAGATCTTAGGGATTTAGTGTGGACGGCTCTCGGCGAGAACACTTGGGGACGATGAACGGATGCCGTCCATTCGATACACGCGCGCACGGACGGCCGGATTGCGTCGGACCGAGAGACGGTACGAGAACCGCGGGGCCCGGCCGCCGACTCGGGTGGCGGCGTCGAATGGGAGCGCGCCGCGTGGCCTTTCGGAGCCGCCGAGGATGCGCCGGCGCCGCGTGGATAAATAGAAAATTAGGGTATTTTCTTATTTATTTAATTCCCTAAACTTCAAAAATCCATATCTTTGTGTAGAAAAATCACAAAAATAAAATAAAAATACCCTCTTGCTCAGTGAACGGAGGAGAATAATGTGGAAAAGAAATCATTTAATTTCATTAAGTATTTTATTTTTTATAATTTATTTACTCTCTGCATACATTTAATTCTCCATGCATGTATACAATTCACCATGGCATGAGACCATAGGGCTTTTAAGCCTCTGAACTCGGGAACATTCCCTGAATTTTCCAAGGTCAGAGGCCATCTCTGTGAAAAGTTATTTATTTTTCAAATGCATGTTGCTGTTTTGAGTATTTTAATTCCAAAAATTAGCATGTTGTGAAATAAATTCTAGAAATATTTGGTGATGTTCCTTATGACCAGAAAACTCTAGGAAAAATAGGACTTGAGTTAATTCACTCAGATTAACCCTAATTGGCTTAAACACCCAAAATAGGTCTTTAATTAATTAAAGTTAACCAGGCTTCAAATTGACTTGAAATCAATTCTCCACTGACCTTTAGGATCAGAGGAATCTACCATAAAAATTTGAGGTCAATTGGACTTGGTTAACCCCACTAATTGGGTTAATTAAGCCACTTAGCCATTTTAAACTTTAAAAATTCATAACTTTTAAAATACTTTTCAAAAATTCACCAAATTGGTTTTGGAGCCTCTCTGATATCAGGGGAACCTAAGAAAATTAAAATTTCAATTTTCTAAAAAAGTTGATTTTTAATAATATTTTAATATTTTTAATAATTTAAAAATAATAAAAATCACAAAAATAATAAAATTCACCAAAATGTCACATTTTGAATTTTAATCACTTAGGAACAAATCCCACATTTTTCCTAGGTCTATTTAGTGAGATATTGAATTTTAAAGCCCTAGGGTAATTTTAAAATTAAAAAAAATGTATTTTCTAGCATTTTCACTAAAATAATTATTATAAATCATAGAAAAATCAGAAAATTGTAAAATTTGATTCTCTGGTTTCCTTGATATCAGAGAGATTTTTGAAAAATATAAAATTCATTTTTCAACATTTATTTTATTTTTAAATTAATTAACACTCCAAAAATCAAAATAATTATAATAAAAATAATATAATTCAAAAAATCACCAAAATTGGTCCAAGTGCTTCTCTGGTCATTAGGAATGTCCCCTAATTTTCTTAAGGACAGAAACTTTCCCTTGGTCATATTATCAAATTTCCCTTGAAAATCTCTATTTTCCATCAAAAATAATTATATAAATAAATTAAATACAGAAAAATCACTTTTTCTCCTCTCATGTCTTTATTGACATATGAGTGAAGTCACATAAAAATTTCAAGTTCATTTGAATTCAATTTAGTGAGTTATGAAATTATTAAGCTTAAAGGGTAAAATGGTAATTAAAATCTTTAATCCTTAATTAAAACTTTAGGCTTAATAAAAATTTAACAAGTAAAATATTTGATCCTAATCTGATTTGGATGATTGAAATTTAAATAATTAAAGGGTAGAAACCCATTAAACAATTTCAAAATGATTAAACTTTAATTAAATAATGGATTAAATTTGGAAGAATAATAAAATTGGAATCATTAAAATAAGGGATATTATTAGGAAGAGATTTATTCTTTAATTTAAAAATCCCTAAATTAATCATCTCATTAATATTCAACTCTTAATTAAAATGATAATTCAAATTCAAAATATTAAAAGACTTAATCATTAAACTAAAGTCAAATTATTAAACTCTTTCAAAAATTTCAATTAAAATTAAAAAATAAAGTAAATTAAAGATAAATTAAATTAAAATTAAATTAAATTAAATTAAACAATTAAATTAAATTAAATTAAATAATTAAAATCAAATTAAATTAAATTAAACAATTAAATTAAATTAAATTAAATTAAATAATTAAATTAAATTAAATCAAATCAAATTAATTAAACACCAAATCAAATTAAATTGAACTATGTTAAACTAAATCAAATTCAATTAAATTAAATTAAATTAAATATAAAGCAACTTGAACACTATTCCAAATTTAAACTCTTTAACTTAAATCAAATCATTTGAATACTAATTTACCCTTGAAAGTTTTGATTATTATAGCTCCTAAATAAAACATTAAATGAAATGTTACTTCACTTATAGGATATTCAAATGTCCTAGTTCACTGAGCAAGGTAACAATAAAACTTGAAATTCTTGGACGATTAATTCATTTGTATAATTAAATTCATTTGGACTTAAAACAATCCTAGAAATATTGAAAAGATGTTTAAGATTCTTCTTAAGCACTTCCTCAATATGATAGGATATTTATAAGAACAATTGAATTTGATTGTCCTTTGATGATGAAAATCGTCCTCAAACAACAAAAAACCCAAAGAACCTAGACGTCATAGGAGATGACTAGCTATAGGATTAGGAATTTGGTAGAAAACCATAACCTTTCCCTTAGCTTTACCTAGGAACTTGCTTAAATATTCTAATTGTGTTTTAAGTGCAGCTTGATATGACGGGAAGACCCTCCGAGTACGCTTTTATTTTATTGCAATTTACTTTCTTGCAATTTACTTTCTTGCAATTTACTTTATTGCAAATGCACTTTACTTTTCTCGCATGATAAAACAACCGTTGCATGAAAACCCACACCTTTAGGATGAGACCCTAAAACTGAAACCGAAACTAAGTTAAAAGTCATTGCAAGATAAAATTCACCGCCACAACATTTCAAAATATAAAACAACTCAAAATTTAATCACAAACAGAACACAAAACTACAATTACAACTAAATTAAAACGTCCTGTTGGATGATCGGGAATACCTCTGATGATGTAACCTACGTGTTGCTAACGGGATTTCCTACGGTCTAAATGAAAGTATGGAACTCATTCAGTTGAGTTTAGCAAATTCATCTGGACTAAGTGAATCCGATAAAAATAATGATGCCGGAAGGATGGAACCGTGGGATCTTAACCGGTGTCGTTACAATCAACTTTAAGATTTGTTTTAATCAAAATACAAGAACACTTGGAAAATTAAGATTTCTCTAAACCAAAACACTTTTCTCAACTCCTGATTTATGATTTCTAAAACTAAACCTCTGCAACAACAAGGAGCTCGGAGCATGGTGGGCGGCACGACCATCGTCATCAGCAAAACCTGAGTCTACTTCAGCAAAACTTTCCTAGAATTAAAACAACCAAGCCATAGGACTTCGAGGTAGCTTGCACTAGTGCAACATAAATCCTCAACTCTTCGTTAGGCATTTGCATTGCAAATTAAGCCCTAACCGGTCTTAGGATTTTGAGGTAGTCGTCCGATACGACAATAAACCCTCACATCTTCTAGGATATTTGTTTGATTTTATCATACAAATATAAGCCCTAATTAATTGAAATTGGTAAGATTGAAATATCAAATAAACATTAGGACTTTCCTAAATTCAAGACAAACGATAGGATAGTCGGGAAATTATCGAAGTTCACTTCGAATCAGTTGATTTCTCCTACCTTTCTTCCTTTGGATTCACAAAACAAAATGTTCCAAAAATTTGATCCATTCCCTATCGAAACTTCAAAATTCAATCTTTGAAAACCTTAAACTTTGAAATTCTTGAGAGCAGAATCATTGATTATTATCGAGAGTTTTCTTAGGTGATTCCCGTCACTTAAGATGTAATTAACTATAGGGGCTTGCCCTTATAGGGAATTTTAAAGAACCCGTGTAATATAAACCCCGTTTAATGTTTTCATATTAAGCGTGGGAAACTTGTCGGCTTATAAAATTGGTTCGCGGACCAAACGGATGTCACTAATCTTCTAGTTTATTTAATCAAGCCCCACCATCAAGCGATGTGTCTATCCTTAGGGATAGATACACGGCTTGTGGTGCGGTGCCCGTTTATATAAACTATTTGGGATGTGAGATCGGTTTAATCTCATATCTTAAAACCTTCAAATTTAAAATTATTTTCAAAATCAAATACTACTTTTCAAATTATTTATTTTAATTAAATTAAAAATTCGCCGACGGATTTCGTTAGGCGACCCCTCTTCAAAATAAAACACGACCTAAAAATATGCCGACAGATTTCGGCGACTCCGCTGGGAATATTCCTCTCTCCATTATAATCAAATAATTCGCTTTCAAAAATCGGTAGTGTATCCATGTCCCTAATGGATCAAACTACCCTTCTTTCCGTTGGAATACTACGTTCATTTCTATCTCGAACAAGTATAGCCAACATTCTCTCGGATTTAGGAGCCACCGTTTAGACACCCCTAAACGAGAGGTTCCGAGATCCTTTTACCTCATTTCCGAGGTGGGGTGGACCCCGATAGGTGTTAGTTTAGGAGTGATCCTTCGAGTCGGGAAGTCTTGCTTAAGACTTTCTTTCCCTTTCCAACTCGAATCGGATTCCTTACCTTCTCTACACCTTCGAACGTTCCGTTCTAAATAAACAAACCCTCTAATAAGTGACTCTTTTAACAAATAATTCCTTCTTATAAATATATGAACAAAAATGAGTTCGGACTCTTTTCAATTCCTTTCTTTTCGTCCTAAAGAAAAGAAGCATAACTCGGGATCGACAACCAGAATCTACCTTGCGAAATGGAAGCCCCGAAACCGATTTTCTCCTTCACCAACGGATCGGACTTCGCCGTCTATAAGGATGAACCGCCCGACAATGGGGTCATCCGATTCGGACGAGGATTTGAAAACACGAACGTCAAGGTCACCGACGTCTCCCTCTTTGCACTGACAAACAAGGTATCTGAAGCTGAGGAGCCACTGCTTGAGTTCAACCTTAGGTCGACCCAAGAGTTTCCTCCCCTGCAAAGGGTCCCGACTAGGAGGAGTACTGCCGTCCGCAGAGGACCTGTTCTCACTACCCCCATCGGTCTAGTTGTTTCGCACCTACCCCGACTTCGCCAAATCAAAGGGGAAAGGAATCCGTAACTATGATAAACTCCGTTACCGTGGAGGGTACGGATCTTCCCGTAAGACCTTCGTCTTCGAAATCGGGTCCAGCTCGAAGATTCCTTCGCCGACAAAGACCCAAAGAAGAAATAGAAATAGAAGGATCGCCGTGGAAGCCGCAGCCGCTGAGGTTGCCTTCCTGGAGGAAATTCCAGAGTTGCCAGAATATACACCGTTACCAGAATATACACCACTGCCTGACTACATACCACTTTTGGGAGGAAGCAGGTTCCATCCCCTCTCCGCCGCAGAGGATGAAGAGAATGTTCGAAAGATTGCTGCCACATTACCACAGCCCCGCATACTACGGCGATAACCGCAAGAAAAGAACCGGAACTACGCCGTTTGCTCGACCGCAAACTTTGGTAGAAAAGCCAGCAAAGAAGGAAAACCGCCCCGTGTCGGAAATTCTACGAAGGATAGTGGCGGGTGCCGGTCAAATCCCGTCTTGGGCCTCGAGTAGAACCCGCCGTCATGATAGAAAAGCCAAGCAAGAGAATGAAGGCTAGCCCGCCCGTCGTAGTATCGTGGTTGCAGATTAGGGAGGATACCACCTTCCGACATTTGGCCGATGGACCATCCGGTCCTAGACCTTCCGTCGCTAGAAGGATGGTATGGCGTCCCACTACGGGGCAGATTGAGATTGAAACGAGCAGCCCGAGAAAGAAAGTCTCGCCAGAGGCCGGAATCCGAAGAAAGTGCTACCGCGATGAAGGGGACTCGTGAAAAAAGGACCCGAGCAATCGTCGCATGACAACCACAAAGATACACAAAAAGCTCCGCTAGAAGATGCCATGGAAAAGCTGAGAACCGACATCCGACGGTTGGCAAAAGAAAGAGAAGAAAAGTTCGGAGATGAGATCGACTCATCGGAATTCATGGACAACGAATATGCGAGAAATCAACATGGTCGAGACACGAGCTTCATCATCTTCTCAAGGTGCTCCCGCAGCCCGCAGAAGAGAGGAGCCGGAACCGATGAAGAGACGACTTCGGAAAAGGACGACACGATCGCTCAAATGGCGAAGAGGATGGAAGAGATGGCCGTAGCTCTAGCCACTCTCCAAAGTCAAGTACAACCACATAGAGAGACACCCCGAAGTCATTCACATCGTAGACGGAGGAAAGGAGATTACATCCGTCAATGGGGATGACCAGCTGAAAAGGATACAACACAAAGTATGATCCCTGAAAAGGATATCAAGAACTTGGTAGAACAGCAGGTGCGAGAAGCCCTAGCACAATCGAAGAACGGGACATCTATTCGGACGGGTAGACCTTACCCGGAAGAATTCAACGCCGTCCAATACCCAGAGGGCTTCGTACCACCTCCGTTTAAGACCTTCGACGGAACCGGGAACCCCCGACGACGATGTTGCACACTTTCGTGCCGGTTGTTGCAATGCCGGCGGGAGCGATGCGCTACTCTTCCGACAGCTTCGTTAGCGATCCGTCAGGAATCGCCTTCGACCGGTATGCGAATTACCCAACGGATCCAGTAAAGACATTCTCGTAGCTAGAGAGCCTCTTCATTAAGCGATTTGTCGGAGCTCAGGCACCACATCACTATAGGTGATTTAGTGGTAGAGAAACAAAGGCCGAATGAAACTCTAGTGGATTACATACTTCGATGGAGAAATTTAAGTATGAAGTGTGAACCACAAGCTGCAAGAACAACATGCGATCGGCATCTTGCTTAAAAGCATTCACGGCCCGATAAGCACTTCTCCTCAAGGGATTCACCATTAAGACTTTTGAGAAGTTGTTAAGCAAGGCCGGAAGCTTGCAAGAAGAGGCGAAGCAATTAAGTTTTGCCGACAAGACGGACAAGCAGAAGCCGGTGAAGACCTTCGAAAAGAAATCCGGGATCGTTGCAGCAGTTGACAAAGGCAAGCAACCGATGCAAATACCACCAGAACGGCCGCAGCAACCACAACAGAATTATCAACAACCTCGGCCCAGCTATCAGTCATCTCCACAGTATGAACAACCGCCTCGTCCGCAACGTACATTAAGGGAACTTCTGAGCAGAGAATATCCGTTCAAAAATGAAGCAAGCACTCAAAGATGTTCCGTAGCTTAATGAAAACTCCGGATTTCCAACGCTGTAGCCCAAAAGACCGAGAGGAAGTCAACAAGAAAGGTGATCCCAACTTTTGCCCCTACCATCGGATGCTTGGGCACAAGATAGAAGACCGCATTACCTTCAAAAGTTGGCTCAACGACAACCTTCGGAAAGGAAATATAACAATCCCGAAGGAGTACATGAAGGAACCCCAGAAAGGAGGTTCCGTCAATGTTATCTCAACCGATCCCGTCATTCCGATAGATCCCTATACAACCAACGATGGATGGACTACCGCCTGGACAAGATCTTCGAAGAAGATTTTAGACAACATCCGAACTGCTTCGGTGCGAGCTTCAATTCAGAGTTCGAGACCTGTTAAGCCGGTACTATCACTTGCGATAGAAGAACCACCTCGACAGGAGACAATCGAAGAGAAGAAGAAAATTGACGAAGAAGAGGTGACCGAGATTCCTAAGGCTAGACTAGGGGCCGCTTATCCTAGGATAGTTGTTTCGATTCGGGGAGAAATCCCTCGAACCTCCGATTTTGTATGATTATCTGCTCACTTCGGTGGGATTATATAATGATAAGGGTGATGGCGTTGGCTAAAAAAAAAAAAAAAAAAAAAAAAAAATCTGAAAAATGACAAACACCAAGTTCACATGAACATTAAATAAACAACAAAATAAAATTTGAACCATTAAAAGATAAACGAAATCAACACAAATCTCAAATTCAATCTTTCCAAATTCGAATCAAATTTCAATCTTTTCAAACTTCAAAATCAAATTCCATCCTTCCAAACTTCAAAATCAAATTCTCAATCAAATTCCAAATCCACTCTCGATCAAATTTCAAATTTGATCTTCCCAAATCTCAAATCAAATTCTCAATCAAAATCCAAATCCAATCTCGATCAAGTTTCAAACTTGATCTTTCAAATTTCAAATCAAATCTTAAATCAAGTTTCAATCGAGTTCAAACTCATCCTTCCAAATTTCCAAATTTCCAAATTCAATCTTTCCGTGCTTCAAGTCTCAATCAAATTCAAATTCAATCTCTATCAAATCTCAAATCCGATCTTCTAGATCTTACATCAAAATTCAAACTTTTGGGTCGAGGATTTTACATCCAAGACTGCACTGCTTTAGGATTCTCTTCCTATTGCACTGAAATACATCAAAATTCAACTTTTGGGTCAAGGATTTTACATCCAAGACTCGCACTCGCTTTAGGATTCTCTTCCTATCGCACCGAAATACATCAAAATTCAAACTTTTGGGTCGAGGATTTTACATCCAAGATCGCACCGTTTTAGGATTCTCTTCCTATTGCACCGAAATACATCAAAATTCAAACTTTTGGGTCGAGGATTTTACATCCAAGACCGCACCGCTTTAGGATTCTCTTCCTATCGCACCGAAATACATCAAAATTCAAACTTTTGGGTCGAGGATTTTACATCCAAGACTCGCACTCGCTTTAGGATTCTCTTCATATTGCACCGAAATACACCAAAATTCAAACTTTTGGGTCGAGGATTTTACATCCAAGATCGCATCGCTTTAGGATTCTCTTCCTATTGCACTGAAATACATCGAAATTCAACCTTTGGGTCGAGGATTTTACATCCGAGACTGCATTGCTTTAGGATCATTTCCCTATCGCAATGAAATACATCAAAATCAAACTCTTGAGGTTAAGGATTTTACATCCAACACCACTTTGCTCTGAGGTCTCTTCTCATTGCAACGATTCAATCTAATCAATTCAATTTTCTTTCGAGGTTGGAGATGTTGCATCTAAAACCTCAAAATCCTAATTTTCATTTCAAATCAAATCCCTCAAATTAATTTCGACAAAACTTCAATCTAAATTGAAACTCCAAACTAAAATTTAAACTCACACATCAAAACATAAATTGAAACAAAATAAAATCTAAGTCGAAATTCCCTCGAATCATGTGATTTGGGATTTACCTCCTTTTCCTTTCCCCGCCGAGAGTTCAAGAATCTCCGGTTCCGGAGATATACTTGACACTCCCCGGCAGAACTCTTCTACTTCGTCCTAAGTTCGTCACTTGGACATCCGTGTTGGTTTTGTTGATCGCTTCGGTCAACACCAATACGCGCGGTGTGCTCCGTCAGCTCACCACACCTATTGGGGTCCATTTGTCGACCTCATTTTCGATGAGGTCTTCCTTTCTTCTTTTAGTGCTTAGGATCTAGCCTTAGGCTTTTCCTTTCGACTATCTTAGAGGACTAGAATCGGGACCCGCCTTTTAGAAATTTAAACCACTTCTAAACTCCCCGCAAACTCCACAAACTTGACTATAGACCCCTAATCACCTAGAGGGTTGAAATCAAATATGGAAGTTTAAAGGATGAGTTCCTATAGGACTCTTTGGCCTTAGGACCGCCCCGGGCGGCCCGGTCTCAGTGAAGGGGCCGACATACATTACACTTACACACTACATTTCCACACACTTCCTAAAACCACACCCATACCCAACTTGACCTCCTGACTCATGTAGGTGATTCACATGGATGGTCCTTAACCCCTAAGCCCTCGGCTAAGAGGTTAGGAACAACATAGCTGAATGCCTCAAATGAGTCCTTTCATGGCTCATATGGGCTTGAATGGCTTCATGGCTCAACCAAAATGATTTCACCCCACTCAAATTCACCCAATCTTCAATTTCCCAAATTTTCAATTTTTGACCCCCGGACCCTACACCTACTAAACCTACCCAAAACCCTCGAAATTACCCAAATTTTGGCAAAATTTCCAAATTACCTAAAATTTTCCAAAATCAATCCCAAACACCTCCACATCACTCAAATTGATCATCCATACCCAAAAATACCAAAAATTCCAAGAAAACCTCCCAATACCCTCCAAATACCCAAAATACCCTTCTTGGCCTAAAAATCCAAAAATTCAGAAAATTCCCAAAAAATTCCAGAAAATCCCAAATATTCCCAATTTCATTTTGTCCAACTACACCATGGGCCAATTTTGTCAATTTACCCTACTTTTGTCAAAACCCCCAAATCGACCCATTTTAACCCAAAGTGGACCCAATGTCAAACCAAACCTACCCAATTGACCCCAATTTTGGTCCAATTCAATTCTAAACTTCAATTCAACTTTCCCAATACCAATTTAGACCAAATCCAAGTCCAATTTGATTGACATTTGGATCCAATTTCACTTTGGGCCTTAAAGCCCAAATTTGGACCCATGACCCAAACTTAGCCCAAACTAACCCAATTCAACTCCAATTAACCCCAAATCTTTTCTAAACCTTCCTTAACATCCTCATAAACAAAACACTAACATGATTTGCCCAAGATTTTGACCCAAACCCCACTCAAATTCAACCCAAAATCAAAAAGCCCAATTTCGACCTAAACCCAAATCTAACCCAAATAGGCCCAAACCTCAAAATTAAAACCCAACCAAAGCCAAAACCTCTTTGAAACACTCCCATAAACATTTCTTAACATTTATTTTACATAAATTTCAACTCTAGCCCAACATTGGCCCAAGTTAGCCTAATTCGACCTACATCGGCCCATTTACCAAATAAACCCAAATTCAACCCAATTCAAACCCAAACCACCTTAAATCTATTTCAAGTTACTCATGACACATCCATGAGCTAAACCAACAATTATTTGGCCCAACCTTTTACAAAAATTTTCATCCATGAACACATTCATAAACTTAAAAGCCCACTTCCCTTAAACCCTTCTAAAAGCCCATTTCCTTCAAAATTCAAAAGCCCAAATCTACCCTAAAGCCCACATGACATCTCCATTTGTCATCCATTTAATTAAATCCATTACCTAAGTCCTAAAATCACCATCAAATTATTCCAAATCAAGTTTCATACAAATTTCCATCAAAACATCCAAAATTCTTAAAACCCATTTCCATGAAATTGACTTCACTTTTCCCAAGCCAAATGGAGCCATGGAGCCATGCACAAGCCATATGCAAGCCATGAGAGCCTCTTTACATGTCACCATGCCATTTTGGGCAAAAGGAGGAGGCTCTTTCCTTAATTCCTAAAGGTGATTAACCACTTCCATGATTCCACTAAACCATGCTTAAGCCTAATCGTGCTTGGATGGTGACTTGACCCTACCGATTATGCTCGAGCCAAATCACTTTTCCCTCACCAAAACTAGGCCTTGGGTGGTGCACCTAGCCCAAATGGGTGGGTTGACCCATTTAGGTCCAAATCTAGCCATGCCCCAGTCCACTTTGGATCAAAGCCTTTACACATGTCCAAGCCCAATTGACTTCACCATTGCCAAGCCCTGACCTCCCCGGTCAAGATGGTGACCCATGCCTGCACGGCCGGCCGCCCGGATCGCCGGAAAACACCACACCCGAGAGCTCACATGTGAGCCAACTTTGGAATTCCACCTCGTCGAGCCGCCCCATGCCCAATGGCCACCATGGTCGTTCTTCTCCTCACCGAGCAACTGATCCCAAGCCCTAACTCCCCTCGGGAGGCCTCCCGACCACTCTATTTAAACTCTACCCCTCTCGGCCATGAGAAGGGCTGAAGCAAAAACCTTACCAAAACTCTGCCAAAATTGTTCCAGACCCTTCTCCACTCTTAGAGCACTTGATCCCCAGTGAGATCCCCCTGCCATTTCTCCTCTGTAAGCTCAATTTCGTAGTCGAAATTCCACCCAAAACCAGGAAACTTCTCCACAGACGAGCCAATTCCCAAATTGATTGGCTCTACACCTTCACCGTACCAAGGGAAGGTGTCCACCATCAAAAGCCCCATCTCCGAGCCACCCGAGTTGCTCCGCCTCCAAGCTTTGTGATCGGGCTTGGTCGAAATCATATCCGGACAATTCACTGCACCGGAGACTTCATCCGGAGCTTGCAGGACCCAATCGAAGGTGCAACAACTCTCGGATTGAAGCCACACTTCTCCGAGCCAAGGTATGAGCTAACTCTTCATCCCGAGCTTCCGAAGATTCTCTATTTCAAATGCCTTAGTTCCAATGCATGTTAACCGTATAGATGTGTTCGTCTCTTCGAGACGAATCCATAGAGTATAAGAACGTAAAAATCCATCGAGAATCGAGTGAGATCTTAGGGATTTAGTGTGGACGGCTCTCGGTGAGAACACTTGGGGACGATGAACGGATGCCGTCCATTCGATACACGCGGCACGGACGGCCGTGATTGCGTCGGACCGAGAGACGCGTACGAGAACCGCGGGGCCCGGCCGCCGACTCAGGTGGCGGCGTCGAATGGGAGCGCGCCGCGTGGCCTTTCGGAGTCGCCGAGGATGCGCTGGCGCCGCGTGGATAAATAGAAAATTAGGGTATTTTCTTATTTATTTAATTCCCTAAACTTCAAAAATCCATATCTTTGTGTAGAAAAATCACAAAAATAAAATAAAAATACCCTCTTGCTCAGTGAACAGAGGAGAATAATGTGGAAAAGAAATCATTTAATTTCATTAAGTATTTTATTTTTTATAATTTATTTACTCTCTGCATACATTTAATTCTCCATGCATGTATACAATTCACCATGGCATGAGACCATAGGGCTTTCAAGCCTCCGAACTCGGGAACATTCCCCGAATTTTCCAAGGTCGGAGGCCATCTCTGTGAAAAGTTATTTATTTTTCAAATGCATGTTGCTGTTTTGAGTATTTTAATTCCAAAAATTAGCATGTTGTGAAATAAATTCTAGAAATATTTGGTGATGTTCCTTATGACCAGAAAACTCTAGGAAAAATAAGACTTGAGTTAATTCACTCAGATTAACCCTAATTGGCTTAAACACCCAAAATAGGTCTTTAATTAATTAAAGTTAACCAGGCTTCAAATTGACTTGAAATCAATTCTCCACTGACCTTTAGGATCAGAGGAATCTACCATAAAAATTTGAGGTCAATTGGACTTGGTTAACCCCACTAATTGGGTTAATTAAGCCACTTAGCCATTTTAAACTTTAAAAATTCATAACTTTTAAAATACTTTTCAAAAATTCACCAAATTGGTTTTGGAGCCTCTCTGATATCAGGGGAACCTAAGAAAATTAAAATTTCAATTTTCTAAAAAAGTTGATTTTTAATAATATTTTAATATTTTTAATAATTTAAAAATAATAAAAATCACAAAAATAATAAAATTCACCAAAATGTCACATTTTGAATTTTAATCACTTAGGAACAAATCCCACATTTTTCCTAGGTCTATTTAGTGAGATATTGAATTTTAAAGCCCTAGGGTAATTTTAAAATTAAAAAAAAATGTATTTTCTAGCATTTTCACTAAAATAATTATTATAAATCATAGAAAAATCAGAAAATTGCAAAATTTGATTCTCTGGTTTCCTTGATATCAGAGAGATTTTTGAAAAATATAAAATTCATTTTTCAACATTTATTTTATTTTTAAATTAATTAACACTCCAAAAATCAAAATAATTATAATAAAAATAATATAATTCAAAAAATCACCAAAATTGGTCCAAGTGCTTCTCTGGTCATTAGGAATGTCCCCTAATTTTCTTAAGGACAGAAACTTTCCCTTGGTCATATTATCAAATTTCCTTGAAAATCTCTATTTTCCATCAAAAATAATTATATAAATAAATTAAATACAGAAAAATCACTTTTTCTCCTCTCATGTCTTTATTGACATATGAGTGAAGTCACATAAAAATTTCAAGTTCATTTGAATTCAATTTAGTGAGTTATGAAATTATTAAGCTTAAAGGGTAAAATGGTAATTAAAATCTTTAATCCTTAATTAAAACTTTAGGCTTAATAAAAATTTAACAAGTAAAATATTTGATCCTAATCTGATTTGGATGATTGAAATTTAAATAATTAAAGGGTAGAAACCCATTAAACAATTTCAAAATGATTAAACTTTAATTAAATAATGGATTAAATTTGGAAGAATAATAAAATTGGAATCATTAAAATAAGGGATATTATTAGGAAGAGATTTATTCTTTAATTTAAAAATCCCTAAATTAATCATCTCATTAATATTCAACTCTTAATTAAAATGATAATTCAAATTCAAAATATTAAAAGACTTAATCATTAAACTAAAGTCAAATTATTAAACTCTTTCAAAAATTTCAATTAAAATTAAAAAATAAAGTAAATTAAAGATAAATTAAATTAAAATTAAATTAAATTAAATTAAACAATTAAATTAAATTAAATTAAATAATTAAAATCAAATTAAATTAAATTAAACAATTAAATTAAATTAAATTAAATTAAATAATTAAATTAAATTAAATCAAATCAAATTAATTAAACACCAAATCAAATTAAATTGAACTATGTTAAACTAAATCAAATTCAATTAAATTAAATTAAATTAAATATAAAGCAACTTGAACAACTATTCCAAATTTAAACTCTTTAACTTAAATCAAATCATTTGAATATTAATTTACCCTTGAAAGTTTTGATTATTATAGCTCCTAAATAAAACATTAAATGAAATGTTACTTCACTTATAGGATATTCAAATGTCCTAGTTCACTGAGCAAGGTAACAATAAAACTTGAAATTCTTGGACGATTAATTCATTTGTATAATTAAATTCATTTGGACTTAAAACAATCCTAGAAATATCGAAAAGATGTTTAAGATTCTTCTTAAGCACTTCCTCAATATGATAGGATATTTATAAGAACAATTGAATTTGATTGTCCTTCGATGATGAAAATCGTCCTCAAACAACAAAAAACCCAAAGAACCTAGACGTCATAGGAGATGACTAGCTATAGGATTAGGAATTTGGTAGAAAACCATAACCTTTCCCTTAGCTTTACCTAGGAACTTGCTTAAATATTCTAATTGTGTTTTAAGTGCAGTTTGGGATGACGGGAAGACCCTCCAGGTACGCTTTTATTTTATTGCAATTTACTTTCTTGCAATTTACTTTCGCAATTTACTTTATTGCAAATGCACTTTACTTTTCTTGCATGATAAAACAACTCGTTGCATGAAAACCCACACCTTTAGGATAGACCCTAAAACCGAAACCGAAACTAAGTTAAAAGTCATTGCAAGATAAAATTCACCGCCACAACATTTCAAAATATAAAACAACTCAAAATTTAATCACAAACGTAACACAAAACTACAATTACAACTAAATTAAAACGTCCCGTTGGATGATCGGGAATACCTCGGATGATGTAACCTACGTGTTGCTAACGGGATTTCCTACTGTCTAAATGAAAGTGTGGAACTCATTCAGTTGAGTTTAGCAAATTCATCCGGACTAAGTGAATCCGATAAAAATAATGATGCCGAAGGATGGAACCGTGGGATCTTAACCGTGTCGTTACAATCAACTTTAAGATTTGTTTTAATCAAAATACAAGAACACTCGGAAAATTAAGATTTCTCTAAACCAAAACACTTTTCTCAACTCCTCGATTTATGATTTCTAAAACTAAACCTCTGCAACAACAAGGAGCTCTGAGCATGGTGGGCGGCACGACCATCGTCATCAAGCAAAACTCGAGTCTACTTCGAAGAAACTTTCCTAGAATTAAAACAACCAAGCCATAGTGACTTCGAGGTAGCTTCGCCTAGTGCAACATAAATCCTCAACTCTTCGTTAGGCATTTGCATTGCAAATTAAGCCCTAACCGGTCTTAGGATTTCGAGGTAGTCGTCCGATACGACAATAAACCCTCACATCTTCTGATGCTATTTGTTTGATTTTATCATACAAATATAAGCCCTAATTAATTGAAATCGGCAAGATTGAAATATCAAATAAACATTAGGACTTTCCTAAATTCAAGACAAACGATAGGATAGTCGGAAATTATCGAAGTTCACTTCGAATCGGTGATTTCTCCTACCTTTCTTCCTTTGGATTCACAAAACAAAATGTTCCAAAAATTTGATCCATTCCCTATCGAAACTTCAAAATTCAATCTTCGAAAACCTTAAACTTTGAAATTCTCGAGAGCGAATCATCGATTATTATCGAGAGTTTTCTTAGGTGATTCCCGTCACTTAAGATGTAATTAACTATAGGGCTTGCCCTTATAGGGAATTTTAAAGAACCCGAGTAATATAAACCCCGTTTAATGTTTTCATATTAAGCAGGGAAACTTGTCGGCTTATAAAATTGGTTCGCGGACCAAACGGATGTCACTAATCTTCTAGTTTATTTAATCAAGCCCCACCATCAAGCAGTGTGTCTATCCTTAGGGATAGATACACGGTTTGTGGTGCGGTGCCCGTTTATATAAACTATTTGGGATGTGAGATCGGTTTAATCTCATATCTTAAAACCTTCAAATTTAAAATTATTTTCAAAATCAAATACTACTTTTCAAATTATTTATTTTAATTAAATTAAAAATTCGCCGATGATTTACGTTAGGCGACCCCTCTTCAAAATAAAACACGACCTAAAAATATGCCGACGAGGTGGGTCGACCCATTTAGGTCCAAATCTAGCCATGCCCCATTCCACTTTGGATCAAAGCCTTTACACATGTCCATGGCCAATCGATCGCACAAACCTCCAGCCCCCGACCCACCCGACCTCGAGGGTGACCCATGCTCGGCCGGCCGGCCACCGAGCCGCCGGAAAACACCATGGCCGAGAGCTCACATGTGAGCTAACATCGAAATTCTCACTTGCTCGAGCCGCCCCATCCCTAGTGGTCACCACGGTCGTTCTTCTCCTCACCGCAGCAAGCGATCCCAAGCCCTAACTCCCCCGGAGGCCTCCCAGCCACTCTATTTAAACTCCACCCTCTCGGCCATGAAGGGAGCGAAGCATAAACCTTGCCAAAACTCGCCAAAATTGTTCCGGACCCTTCTCCACCTTTAGAGCACTCGATCCCAGTGGAATTCCCCCGCCATTTCTCCTCCGAAAGCTCAATTTCGTAGTCGAAATTCCACCCAAAACCGAGACACTTCTCCACAGTGAGCCAATTCCCAAATCGATTGGCTCTACACCTTCACTAGCATCAAGAGAAGGTGTCCACCATCAAAAGCCCCATCTCCGGACCACCCGAGTTGCTCGGCCTCCAAGCTTTGTGATCGGGCTTGGTCGAAATCATATCCGGACAATTCACTGCGACTGGGAGACTTCATCCGGAGCTTGCTAGGACCCAATCGAAGGTGCAACAACTCTCGGATTGAAGCCACACTTCTCCGAGCCAAGGTATGAGCTAACTCTTCATCCCGAGCTTCGAAGATTCTCTATTTCAAATGCCTTAGTTTCAATGCATGTTAACCGTATGGATGCGTTCGTCTCTTCAAGACGAATCCATAGAGTATAAGAACGTAAAAATCCATCGAGAATCGAGTGAGATCTTAGGGATTTAGTGTGGACGGCTCTCGGGCGAGAACACTCGGGGACGATGAACGGATGCCGTCCATTCAATACACGCGCGGACGAACGGCTCGGATGGCGTCGGACCAGAAACGGTGCGAGAACCGCGGGGCCCGGCCGCCGACTCGGATGGCGGCGCCCAATCACGCACGCGACACGTACCCCTTCGGAGCCGCCGATGTTTCGCCGGCGCCGCGTGGATAAGTAGATAAATAGGGTATTTAATGTATTTATTAAATATCGAAACTTCAAAAATCCATATCTTTGTGTAGAAAAATCAGAAAAAAAAATAAAAATACCCTCTTGCTCGGTGAAGAGAGGAGAATAATGTGGAAAAGAAATCATTTAATTTCATCAAGTATTTTATTTTTTATAATTTATTTACTCTCTGCAATGTTTTAATTCTCCATGCATGCATACAATTCACCATGGCATGAGACCATAGTGGCTTTTGAAGCCTCCGAACTTGGGAACATTCCCTGAATTTTCCAAGGTCGAGGCCATCTCTGTGAAAAGTTATTTATTTTTCAAATGCATGTTGCTGTTTTGAGTATTTTAATTCCAAAAATTAGCATGTTGTGAAATAAATTCTAGGAAAATTTGGTGATATTCCTTATGACCAGAGAACCCTAGGAAAAATAGATTTTGGCTTAGTTCATTCAAAATAACCCTAATTGACTTAAACACCCAAAATAGGTCTTTAATTAATTAGAGTTAACCAGGTATCAAATTGACTTGAAATCAATTCTCCACTGACCTTTAGGATCAGAGGAATCCACCATAAAAATTTGAGGTCAATTGGACTTGGTTAGCCCCACTAATTGGGTTGATTAAGTCACTTAGCCATTTTAAACTTTAAAAATTCATAACTTTTAAAATACTTTTCAAAAATTCACCAAATTGGTTTTGAAGCCTCTCTGATATCAGGGGAACCTAAGAAAATTAAAATTTCAATTTTCTAAAAAAGTTGATTTTTAATAATATTTTAATATTTTTAATAATTAAAAAATAATAAAAATCACAAAAATAATAAAATTCACCAAAATGTCACATTTTGAATTCTAATCACTTAGGAGCAAATCCCACATTTTTCCTAGGTCTATTTAGTGATATATTGAATTTTAAAGCTTTAAGGTAATTTTAAAATTAAAAAAAAAATGTATTTTCTAGCATTTTCACTAAAATAATTATAATAAATCATAGAAAAATCAGAAAATTGCAAAATTTGTTTCTCTGGTTTCCTTGATATCAGAGAGATTTTTGAAAAATATAAAATTCATTTTTCAACATTTATTTTATTTTTAAATTAATTAACACTCCAAAACTCAAAATAATTATAATAAAAATAATATAATTCAAAAAATCACTAAAATTGGTCCAAGTGCTTCTCTGGTCATTAGGAATGTCCCCTAATTTTCTTAAGGACAGAAACTTTCCTTTGGTCATGTTATCAAATTTTCCTTGAAAATCTCTATTTTCCACCAAAAATAATTATATAAATAATTTAAATGCAGAAAAATCACATTTTCTCCTCTCATGTCTTTATTGACATATGAGTGAAGTCACATAAAAACTTCAAGTTCATTTGAGTTCAATTTAGTGAGTTATGAAATTATTAAGCTTAAGGGGTAAAATGGTAATTAAACTTTTAACCCTTAATTAAAACTTTAGGTTTAATAAAATTAACAAGTAAAATATTTGATCTTAATCTGATTTGGATGATTGAAATTTGAATAATTAAAGGGTAGAAACTCATTAAACAATTTTTAAAATGATTAAACTTTAATTAAATAATAGATTAAATTTGGAAGAATAATAAAATTGGAATTATTAAAATAGGGATATTTATTAGGAAGAGATTTATTATTTAATTTAAAAATCCCTAAACTAATTATATCATTAATACTCATTTTTTAATTAAAATGATAACTCAAATTTGAAATATTAAAAGACTTAATTAAATTATTAAACTCTTTTGAAATTTCAATTAAAATCAAAAATAAAGTAAATTAAAGATAAATTAAATTAAAATTAAATTAAATTTAATAATTAAATTAAATTAAGACAAATTAAATTAAATTAAATTAAATTAAAATTAAATCAAATTAAATTAAATAATTAAATTAAATTAAATTAAATTAAATAATTAAATTAAATTAAACAATTAAATTAAATTAAATTAAATTAAATAATTAAATTAAATTAAATCAAATCAAATTAATTAAACATCAAATCAAATTAAATTAAATTAAGTTAAATTAAAACCAAATTAAATTAAATTAAATTAAATATAACATTACCTAAGACATAAAGGAAATTAAATATAAAACAACTTGAACACTATTCCAAATTTAAACCCTTTAACTTAAATCAAATTATTTGAATACTAATTTACCCTTGAAAGCTTTGATTATTATAACTCCTAAATGAAACATTAAATGAAGTGCTACTTCACTCATAAGATATTCAAATGTCTTAATTCACTCGGGCAAGTTAACAAAACTTCAAAACCTCTGGACGATCGATTCATTTATATAATTAAATTCATTTGTACTTAAAACAATCCTAGAAATATTGAAAAGATGTTTAAGATTCTTCTTAAGCACTTCCTCAATATGATAGGATATCTATAAGAACAATTGGATTTAATTGTCCTTTGATGATGAAAATCGTCTTCAAACAAAAACACAAAGAACCTAGACGTCATAGGAGTTGACTAGCTATAGGATTAGGAATTTGGTAGAAAACCATAACCCTTCCCTTAGCTTTACCTAGGAACTTGCTTAAATATTATAATTGTGTTTTAAGTGTAGCTTGGGATGACGGGAAGACCCTCCGGTACGCTTTTATTTTATTGCAATTTACTTTCTTGCAATTTACTTCCCCGCAATCTACTTTATTGCAAATGCACTTTACTTTTCTTGCATGATAAAACAACTCGTTGCATGAAAACCCACACCTTTAGGATAGTCCCTAAAACCGAAACCAAAACTAAGTTAAAAGTCATTGCAAGATAAAATTCACCGCCACAACATTTCAAAATATAAAACAACTCAAAATTTAATCACAAACGGAACACAAAACTACAATTGCAACTAAATTAAAACGTCCTGTTGGATGATCGGGAATACCTCGGATGATGTAACCTACGTGTTGCTAACGGGATTTCCCACGGTCTAAATGAAAGTGTGGAACTCATTCAACTGAGTTTAGCAAATTCATCTGGACTAAGTGAATCCGATAAAAATAATGATGCCGGAAGGATGGAACCGTGGGATCTTAACCGGTGTCGTTATAATCAATTTTAAGATTTGTTTTAATCAAAATACAAAACACTTGGAAATTAAGACTTCTCTAAACCAAAACACTTTTCTCATCTCCTGATTTATGATTTCTAAAACTAAACCTCTGCAACAACAAGGAGCTTGGAGCATGGTGGGCAAGCACGGCCATCGTCATCAACAAAACTTGAACCTACTTCAACAGAAACCTTCTTAGAATTAAACAACAAAGCCATAGGACTTCGAGGTAGCTTGCCTAGTGCAACATAAATCCTCAACTCTTCGTTAGGCATTTGCATTGCAAATTAAGCCCTAACCGGTCTTAGGATTCCGAGGTAGTCGTCCGATACGACAACAAACCCTCACATCTTCTAGGCTATTTGTTTGATTTTATCATACAAATATAAGCCCTAATTAATTAAAATTGGCAAGATCAAAACATTTAAATAAGTATTAGGACTTTCCTAAACTCAAGCCAAACGATAAGATAGTCGGGAAATTACCGAAGTTCACTTCGAATCAGCGATTTCTCCTACCTTTCTTCCTTTGGATTCACAAAACAAAATGTTCCAAAATTTGATCCATTCCCTATTGAAATTCCAAAATTCAATCTTTGAAAACCTTAAACTTTGAAATTCTTGAAAGCGGAATTATTGATTATTATCGAGAGTTTTCTTAGGTGATTCCCGTCACTTAAGATGTAATTAACTATAGGGGCTTGCCCTTATAGGGAATTTTAAAGAACCTGTGTAATATAAACCCCGTTTGATACTTTCATATTAAGCAGGGGAATTTGTCGGCTTATAAAATTGGTTCGCGGACCAAACGGATGTCACAAAACTTCTAGTTTATTTGATCGAGCCCCACCATCAAGCGTTGTGTCTATCCTTAGGGATAGATACACGGCTTGTGGTGCGGCGCTCGTTTATATAAACTATTCGGGATGTGAGATCGGTTTCATCTCATATCTTAAAACTTTCAAATTTAAAAATTATTTTCAAAGCCAAATACTACTTTCTAAAATATATATATATTTAAATCAAATTTAAAATTTAAATTTGCCGACAACTTCTGTTAGGCGACCCCCCTTTTAAAATACAATACAACCTAAAATATGCCGACACCAATCTTACAACTCAATTTTTTTTATTAGAATCATCACAAAGTTGAACTTATATGATGAGATCAGAAAATATTCGGACCAGAGCGAAATTGGGCGATTTTTACGAATCTCGCCTACAGCGAGCCCAAACCCAATGACAGCGAGATCGTGTGCCGTGACCGAGTCGGTTTTATAACTAAGTCGCCGACGGCGGAACGTGACAAAATTGGCCCATGGTGTAGTTGGACAAAATGAAATTGGGAATATTTAGGATTTTCTGGAATTTTCTGAGAATTTTCTGAATTTTTGGATTTTTAGGCCAAGAAGGGTATTTTGGGTATTTGGAGGGTATTGGGGGGTATTTTTGGAATCTTTGGTATTTTTGGGTATGGATGATCAATTTAAGTGATGTGGAGATGTTTGGGATTGATTTTGGAAAATTTTGGGTAATTTGGAAATTTTGCGAAAAATTGGGTAATTTCGAGGTTTTGAGTAGGTTTAGTAGGTGTAGGGTCTCTGGGGTCAAAAATCGAAAATTTGGGAAATTGAAGATTGGGTGAATTTAGGTGGAAAGAAATCATTTTGGTTGAGCCATGAAACCATTTCAAGCCAATATGAGCCATGAAACCATTTCAAGCCCATATGAGACATGAAAGGACTCATTCGAGGCATTCAGTATGTTGTTCCTAACCCTCTTAGCGAAGGCTTATGGGTTAAGGACCATCCATGTGAATCACTTACATGAGTCAGGAGGTTAAGTTGGGTATGGGTGTGGTTTTAGGAAGTGTGTGGAAATGTAGTGTGTAAGTGTAGTGTGTATGTAAGTGTATGTGTAAGTCGGCCCCTTCACTGGACCGAGCTGCCTGGGCAGTTCTAAGGCCAAAGAGTCCTATAGGAACTCATCCTTTAAATTTCCACATTTGATTTCAACCCTCTAGGTGATTAGGGGTCTATAGTCGAGTTTGTGGAGTTCGCAGGAGTTTAGAAGTGGTTTAAATTTCTAAAATGTGGGTCCCAATTCTAGTCCTCTAAGATAGTCGAAAGGAAAAGCTAAGGCTAGTATCCTGAGCACTAAAAAGAAGCATGGAAGACCTGCATCGAAAATGAGGTCAACACCCATCTACTATATTTGCTTTATGCGATCGGTACCAAGTTTCTTATGAGGCTTGGGAAAAAGTACTTTTACCATGGAAACCACTTGGATCCTACTGATATGTTTCCCACTTTGGATAACAATGATGAAATTACAATTATTTCTGACAGAGCATCACAGAACAATCCTTTAGTAAGGCTCTTTACTGATAAAACTAACTTCATTTTGAAGAAGATTAAAGGATTGGAAAAAGAATTGCAAAATGTGATGGATTCCATAGACAATATCTCTGATATGTTTGATCATATTGATTGGAGAATGAAGGAGCACTTTGATCATACTGGACATCTGGAGGTCAGTTTTATTCATCTACTAAGACAGAAAGGATGGATTAATAAAGAATCTACTGCAGAATTCCCTTTCAGGCCTTTCTACAATTTATTTGTGCACCTGCGTCGCATCGGAAATATCAGAGAAGATGTTAGTACAGACACAGAAGAGTAGGAAAGATTTCTATATTTATGTTATATCTGTATATATATATATATGTGTGTGTTTTGGAGTTAGATTTTATTATGAGATGAAGTTTGATTTGATCATCTCAGATTTGATGAGATTTTATGTAAATTGTTATGTCTCAGCATTTAGAGAGTTGTGGTGTGGATTGCGATGCTGAGTATTAGGGATTTGAACATTTAGGTTAAGTATGTGTTAAAGTTGTTAGTGTGAAAATTGTAAGTTTCATGGATTTCATATATAAAGCTATGTTGTTTGTGTTGTGTGACTTTTTGTGAGTATAAGTATCTAATATTCGTATTATTATTAAATTAAGTGATCGGAAGATTGATTAAAGGCAAATCGAGGTTAAAAATGATTGACGAATTTAAAAAATTTAAAATTTTTGGAACCTAGCCTACGATGAGAATTGTCTCGCCGAAAGCGAGAAAACCGAGCTCGACGACGAGACCGAGCTTGCTCGATGGCGATTTTGCCTATGAAACTATTGCCTCATGAAATTAGATTAGCTCGCCGACGGCGAGGTTGCGAAAAGACCTATATTTGACCGATCAACCAGACACTATTCATCATTCCTTTCCTCAAATTTTCGAAAAAGCGACCTAGGGCTTGAGAGATCTCGGATTTGAAGTGATTTCGAAGACATTTTGACACCGCATTTCATCTTCCCTTGGTAAGAGCTTCACTCCTATGCAAAAAATTTTTATTTTCACCATAGATTTCTCCTACATTAGGAAATTTTG